>SEYY01023388.1:0-95000 GCA_009176605.1 Armadillidium nasatum
TCGTATTTATGCTTTAACCACGTAGATCATATACCATTTTCAATAACTAATGAAATGATAACTTAATCTTTATAAGTAAAATATTCCAACAAAACCTCGAAAAGATCTACTTTGTTAAAACAAATGAGGCCTTGTAATGGGGGTGAAATTCAGACAACTAGGCTACGTTGATATGTACTCAAAAGCTTCTCAGATTTGCCAGATTTTGCTGTTACATTAGCATTAAAAGTCCTAAACTCATTTACTGTTTTTTTTTTTATATATATACATATATTTGTTTATTTATTTTTTATTTTTTGGGAAAGCTTGAGGTTACAAAGCTAGTGTACTTTTCTGCAGGTATTTAAAAATTGGTATATTGATGTAGTTTATATATTGAGGGTAAAAGTGCAAATACTGCTTTATAATGGTCAGTAGCAAATTTTAAATAATATATTATATTATTATATATAATATATATATATATATATATATATATATATATATATATATATATATACTATATATAAAAGGGATAGAGCAATATCAAAATTTTAATCGATACTGGTTAAAATTATCTTATTTCTCTGAATTTATTAATATAAAGTACTGATGCCAATTTTTTTTCACTGAACTCATGAAGGTTGAGACAAGATTGAGAATATTCAATGATCGTAAAAGTTTGGTTTCTGTTCTCTGTAATACCTAGTTATTTTGTTGTCACATAGCTAAACAGGTGATATAGGGTTGCTACCACCCAGCATGGTCTATTTTCTTCAATAATTTTTGCAATATCTGCTGTTTGATACAATTTCCATTTTGTTGAATACCGCATCTTTTGTACCTAACCTTTTATTCTTTTCAAAAACTCGGGTGCTTGAGCATTCTGATAGGACACCATTTTCTATTTCCTTTTACTGTATCTATAGTTTTCATCCAAAGAAGTTGTGTGGTACAATTTTTTATACTCTGGTCTCTAATCTAGGGTCTCCTGAATTTTCCGTCTTGTGGCTAAAGCTCTTGCCATTCTGTCCTAATTCATTTGTTCTGTTTTTTTTATCTCCTAATTTACTTACTATCCTAAATTCTTTAACTATCAAAACTCCAGAATGGAGAACATTCTTCTTTTCCTTTCTCAAAAATTATGTGATTTTAATATTCCCCATCACCAATGACTTTCTTCCAGTTTTCATGATACAGTTTTTGAACGTGCCTTTCAATTTTCCATCCAAAATGACTTTGACTAGTGGGTGCATCTCCCTACTGCTATCCCTGATTGTCTTGGAGATAAATCCAATATTCTAGATCTTTTTTTAAACTTCTAATCCTTCTCCTTATACTGAAACTCTATCTTTCTCTGGGTTCTTTTGATTGCCTTATTATCTTTAAATCCTCTTCTATCTTTTCAAGACTTTTGCAAGAAAGACCCACAAATTTCGAGGAAATGTTTGTGACATTATGGTGCCCAAGCTGGTCTGACTTTTGTCTGTACTTTGATTTCCTGTGGAATGATTATTGCTTAAAACTTGTGCAGAACACGCTACCAATTTGATTCATTGCGGTATGGAGACTACATTCTATAATCTTTTCCTTCTATTAAACCCAACAAACCTTGGTTTAACTTTGCTTATTCTCAACTATTTGTTGCAGGAATGCTGCCTTCAGGAATTATCATTGTTTCCAAACTTCAGAAAAGCGTGCAATTTATATTTCATCCTGAAATTATGCAAAATCTGTTCTTGTTCTTTCTAATACCAAAAAAATTATTTCTCAATACAAAATGCAATAATTTTTCTGGCTTCTCCTTCTCTTTCAAGGAGTTTGCAAAAAATGTCAACTCAAACTTTTCCTCTTTTCTTTCAGTACATTTGCCATTTTACATTCTTCAAAAACAACTTTTTCCTTGGAGTTTTGCCACTAATTCAACTTTAGATGATTTTGGAGCTATACCTCCTCCAACCCTCCCCTCCCCCCCCAACTCATCTAAAATTGTAATTTCTTTTAAAGAAGTTCATTTCTGCTCTCTCGTTGCTTTACACTAAGAAGGCATACAACACTAATTGGTACCTCTCCTGTGGTTCTCAAAATTTGTACTTCTTATCTTGAACCCTGCTTTGGGAATATATTTTACGCCTTTCTACTTCAATCTTTCCATCTTGCTGGAAACATGCTTTCATTCAACATGTGCCAAAATAATGGAACCTATCCATCCATTCAGCTGCCATCCCATTTCTTCAACCTCTTAATATATATATTTATATATATATATATATATATATATATATATATATATATATTATATATATAATATAATATATAATATATATATATATATATATATATAAAGAGAACATTCACATCTATTGGCACTGAAAGGGTGAAAACCTTACCTAGGAGTTTAAATAAAACTCAAGGACTTTCACTGAAACCAACCAGCCAAGAAACATGATCTTTTAGAGCACTCTAAGAGAGGAACTTTTAAGAACAGATGAAGAAAGACCCTGGCTCCACTGACAGGGTGAAAACCCTATATATATATATATTATATATATAATATATATATATATATATATTATATAATAATATATAATATTATAATAATATTATTAATTTTTATTCAGGTTTAAAAATTCTGGTATTGGTATCCAATCATTTTTTACCCAATACTGAACTTCACTCCATCCTCTAATATAATAATATATATATATTATATATATATGATGGATCGGATATATATTATATATTATATTATTATATAGTAATATATATTATTTATATATATATAGTATAATATCCTCTGGTAGACAAAGGCCAGGACCCTACCAAATTGTATCAGTAGGGGAAATACTGAAACCTGGTCAAATTTTACCAGAGTTGGAAGGAAGTCAGAATTATATCCAGTTAATGGCTGACATGTCTTGATACATGG
The DNA here is from genome assembly GCA_009176605.1 of Armadillidium nasatum. Classification (NCBI taxonomy): domain Eukaryota; kingdom Metazoa; phylum Arthropoda; class Malacostraca; order Isopoda; family Armadillidiidae; genus Armadillidium; species Armadillidium nasatum. Next base: position 2,909 of record SEYY01023388.1, read on the forward strand.
CCTTTGAAAGTGTGCAAGTAAATAGAAGTTGGGAAAATAGATAAAGGGAGTATGTCCCAAATTTTACCTGTTGAATATATGTAAAATTGAGTACCTATTAGGTTTGTTGTTAGAGAGTTGGGCAAAGAAAGATGGAAACTGTAGAAAAGTATATAGCTCAAGCCCTTCTCAGTGGAGGAGGTATGCAAAGAGAGTTTTGAAAAGCAGTGTCCATTGTAATAGAGAAAGTATAGAGAATGACAATAATTTACTGGCAGAAAGAGACTAGAGAGAATAAGTGAGTGTAAGTTATGAAGGAAAGTTCTAGACCCCACCTTTTCAAATAAAGTTGAGTGAACCATCCTAGATGTGACACTTCATAAAAGGGTGAACAATGCACCTATAAAGAGCAAGCAAATTGGGTGGTGTGAAAAAATTATGAAGATGCCTCAGAACACCCAACATCTTGGAAGCTTGTGTGGAAAGAGAAGTAATGTGTTCCTTCTAAGAAAGATCATTAAAAATGAAACACAGAGAAAATTAAGAATGGATGAAGGTTTAAGTTGTAATAGATGAGTGGAATGTTGTATTGAGTAGAGCGATTGAAAAACTGAATTTTTGAAACTTTGACAACCTTTTCTCTGCCCCAGGTTGAAATGCGAGAAAGATCAGAGGTCAGTTGTTCCAAGGTCACCATTCTTACGACAGTTAACTGCATTTGGGAGTGTTCAAATTGAAAGGAATAATGAAGGGTGCAGTCACTAGCTTAGTAGTGGATATGTGATCAAGTAATTGAGTGAAAGTCTTTAATGAAAACTAGAAAAAGAGTTGGACTTAGGACAGATCCCTGAGGAACACCACTATTAGTAGATTCAAACACTATCGAAGGCTTTCAATATGCCTAGTGGACACCAAAAGATTTGCTGAAATGCCAAAGAGAGGAGGGATAGAAAATTACCAGTAGAACCTTTCATACGAAAGCCGTACTTTTAACAAGAAACTTTAGAAAGAATGGAGGTTGAAGAAATGGGGATGGTAGCTGAAGGGTTGGAGAGGTAACCTTCTTTGGCACATGCTGAATGAGCATGTTTCTAGCAAGAAGTTAATTTTGAAGTAGAAAGACAGAGAAGAAATATTTTGACAAAGCAGGGTACAAGCTAAAAAGCACATTTTGAAAACTACAGGAAGGATACCATCAGTACTGTACACCTTTTTAGTGTAAATTTAAAAGAACAGAAATGAGCATCTTTAGAAGAAATTACAATTTCAGACAAAAATGAGTTGGGTGTGAGAGGGGGGGGGATGATGGTTGAAGGAGGAGGTATAGCTCTGAAATCATCTAAAATTGAATGTGATAAAAGTCTCTGTGCAATAAATTCAGTTTTTGAAGAAGGTAAAATTGAAATTGTGCTGAAAGTAAATATTGGAGGGAAAGAAGAATAGGCAAAATTTGAATTGACATTTTTTGTAAACTGCCTGAAAGAAAGGAAGAGGAATTAGAATAATTATTGCATTTTGTATTGAGAAATGAGTTTTTGGTGTTACAAAGAACAAAAACAGATTTTGTATGATTTTTTGATAAAATATAAATTGCAAGATTTTCTGAAGTTTGAAAATAATAGTAATTCCTGAAGGCAGCATCCATGCTGCAAATAGCATGAGAATAAGCTGAGGTGAAAGAAGTTTTGTAACATTTAGTTGAAAGGAAAGATAATAGAATGTAGTCTCCATGCCACAGTGAATCATCTTGGTAACCCACTGTGCACAAGCATAGGGACCTCTCCCATTGAAATAATAATCATTCCACTGTAAATCAAAGAAGTATGACCAAAAGTCCAACCAGCTTTGGTATCAAAATGACATGAATGTTTCTTAGCAATAGGCAGGGGTCTTTCTTGTGAAGACTTGAAAGGATAAAAATAGAAAAGGATAAAGGGAAAAGAAAATGATCAGAAGAAACCAGAGGAGGATAAAGTTTGATAGTATAAGAAGTTTAAAAAAAGGTCTTGAATTGTTGGGTTTATTTCCAAGGCGATCATGGATACTAGTAGGGAGCTGCACCCACTACTCGAGGTCATTATGGATGGAAAATTGAAAGGCATGTTCACCAGTTGTGTCATGAACAAAAAAAGGCCATTGGCAGTGGCAAACAATGTAATCACCTAATAGGATAATTTCTAAGAGAGGAGAAGGAGAGAATATTCTCTATTATGGAGTTTAGATAGTAAAAGAATTTAGGATAGTCAGTAGAATTAGGAGATAAATAAATTTAGACATAGAATGGCAGGAGAGCTTTAGCCACAAGGTTGAAAATTTGGAAAACTAGATTAGAGATATGAGAGTTAACAAAATTGTAGTGCACATATTCATAACCTCCTATGGCTGAAAATTTAAGATGAAGATAGTAAGAGGAAGCACCAAAAGTTTGCTATCAGAATGCTCAAGCACCCTAGTTTCTGTCAAGAATATGAGGTTTGGTCTAAAAGAAGAGGTGGTGTTCAACAAAATGGAAGTTGTATTGAACACTACAAATTTTGCAGAAATTATTGAAGAGAATAGACCATGCACTAGGCAAGTCAGATGCAAAGTCTTGGTGGTACCAACCCTATTTCACCTATCAAGAGTTTTATTTAGCAATGTGACTACAAAATAACTTGGTATTACAGATGACAGAAAACCTAAATTTTATGATCATTAAATATTTTTTCTCTTGTTTCAACCTTCATGAGTTCAGTAAAAAAATTGGTACTGGGTAAATTTAGAGGTATCGGTATTGTATTGGGTGATTTAAAATTATTGGTATTGGTATCAGTTAAAATTTTGATATCGCTCCATCCTTAATATATATATATATATATATATTATATATATATATATATATATATATAATATATATATATATATATATATATATAATATATATATATATATATATATATATATAGGACTGGCCGGGCAGGAATTTTGCCAGGGTGTGGGTTCTGCCAAGGGTTGCCTAAAATTTGTAAAGAGGTAAAAAGCACTGAAATTTTAGGTTAAGAAAATTAGATATAAATTAAATTGAGGTTTATTGTAATTGTAAGGAGGGAGTAGAATAGCCAACGTTAACTTAAATTAATGATTATATGCACTTTCTCTGAAAAAATTTCAGAAAATTACATTTTGTATAAGTTTTAAAAAAGTACAAAAATTTAAAATTTTTTTTTTTCTGATTCATAATAGTGATTCAACAGGTTTACCTAGGTAAGACCCTAAGGTAAAGTTTGGAAAAATGTAAGATATAAAATTATCAATATAACCTGTATTTATTCATATCATTGTAATTTTATTGCTATGCATCAGACTTGTATCTTTTAGCTACATTATTTCAAAATTATTATTTTGTTTATACTTTCAGTCAATATGGCTAAAAGATCAGCTTCTGCAGTATTGAATTTCTTTACAATGTTTCAGGATAGGCTCGAAATGGCTAAATGTAACATCTGCAGTCAGAAAATTAAAAGAGAACCTCCAGGTGCCACAAGTAAAAAATTTTCAACCAAATCTTTATGGGGCATTTAAAATCAAAACACAAAGATGAACATTCACTAGCAGAAAAGGAGCGGTCAAAAGAAACAAAAGAAAAGAAAATATTGTAAAAAATCAAAAAAATCTTAACATATTTTGTTTGAAAAAAATTTTTTTTTATTATTAGACAGCTGAAATTTTCAGGGTATATGCATTTTTTCCCAAAGTTCAGAGCTGATTTCGAGTATTTTCTTGAGTCTATAACGTTTTGAAAGTTATATGGACCCAAATTTGAAAAAAAATGAACTAGGTCAAACCACTTGTTCATATGAGCTGAAAATTTAACTGAAAAATCTTAGCCCCAATTTCTTGCATTGGTGGGAACAGATTTTTGATATATCTTAAAAAAAAGTTATAAGCACTTGAATTTTTTTGTGCAAAAATCATACCCTTCAAGAGAAAAAGATTATTTAAAAAGAAAATGCTACCTACTAATTTTTTTATTTTTGAATATTGTTTGAAAGAGGGACAGGACAACAATTTTTATTTAGTGCATTATTAATTGTGATTTGTTTGAAGTGAATAGCCTCTCAAACTTTTGGAATTTTTGAAATTTGGTAAAAAATGGACCTTTTTGAAGGCTATATATTGAAACCAACGAATTGCATCGAATAAAGTATAGAGAGGAATTTGTAGCCCCATTTCTCCTCTATACACTTATCAAAAATAAGAAATGTTATAGTTGAATTTTTTTTTTTTTTTTTTATTTTTTTTGTCCAGGGTGGTTTTTTTTTTTCCATAGTTGGTCAGTTTTTGGCTTATAACATTTTTTCCATAAATCTGGGAACAAACATCTGTTAGAAACTTTTGTAGCCAATGCAATTCTGAATATACAGTTCAAATTTCAGGTTATACCAAAAAGTGATTTTGCCTCGCCATTCATTTGCAAAAGTGTCAAATTTAAAAAAAAAAAACAAAATTATATAAACAGAAAAACAGTAGAAATGGACTTTTTTTCATTGGTTGAAAAAAAACCAATTTACACTGAAAATTTTAGGGTCACATTCATTGGACTGTCCCCTTAAGTATAATTTGTTTGCCATTTTAACCCTGGCAGGCAAACCCCGATTTTCCCTGATTTTTAGCCAGGGCAGGGGTCAGTAAAAATGGCTGGGGTTTGCCAGGGCTGGGGCCCTGGTTGGTTCATATATATATATATATATATATATATATATATATATATATATATATATATATATATATATATATATATATATATATATATATATATATATATATATATATATATATATATATATATATATATATACAATATCATTTTAGGACATGATAGTAGTGTATGATGAGGAGCCACTCCAAAGTGCACTATCAGGCAAGATGAGAGGTCTAGTCCCTCCTCCAAACTCTTCAAAGCAGTTCTTTCAAGTCAAGACATACTCGGGTGAGTTATATATATATATATATATATATATATATATATATATATATATATATATATATATATATATATATATATATATATATATATATATATATATATATATATATATATATATATATAGTTAAAGTAAGTTGACACTTGTTCCTTGCCGAACAGAATGAATAGACCATCAAATGGAAAAAGATGGATGACTAAGGACACCAGTTAGTGCCTGTTTACCTTCACTGTATTTATTGTAAGGAAACTAAGAGCCACTTGGGTGTCATGTGTGTGGATATTCCAAAATGCATGACTATTGTACTAAATGAAATATGGTACAAAATATTAGTATATACAGGTTGATTTTGATTACAACTTATTCCTTTTAGATATATACTATACTTTATTATTTTCCAATACTAAATATACCATCTGTATATATAAAGTCTGAGTTAATAAAGTGTTTTCAATAAGGTAATTTACATACAATTGCCATAATAATACCACATTAAAGAATAACCTTTTAACTTAAGTGGCAAAGGCCTTTATACACATCTTGTTAAGAAAGAACCTGGTAAGACTCTATCTCCTTTGAATTATACTACTAATCAGCATTGAATCACGATATCCTGAATTCAAAATTGTCTATTCTATGGAAATTTAATTCATAAGTACCATACCAATATATATATATAAGAAAGCAAAGTACATGCATTACTGTAATACTAGTAAGAATATTGTGCATTGCCCTAGGAGGTATTGGCATGTGTTACTGTAATTTAAGCAAGCTATCAAAAGAAATTGTCAAAAGTCAAGCAATGGCACAATCCATAAGGCCTATCTTTTGACAGAATTTTCAAGTTTTTTGACAGAACAGATAAGGGGTTATCTGTTAATAAAACAGTATATAAGTATTTGTAATATTTTGAAGAAAGATATAAATAAATAAAATAAAGAAAATAAGATAGTGATGGTAAAAATGGTGTTGTTTTGAAGTGGTAATAGTGATGATAATTTTATAATTAAATGAAGCACCAGCATATGATCTTTGTAATTGCATTGCTGAAAAAAAAAAAAAAAAAAAAAAAAGGCATCTTTTCCATCATATATATATATATATATATATATATATATATATATATATATAATATATATATATATATATATATATATATATATATATATATATATATATATATATATATATATATATATATATATATATATAATACTAAAAAAAAACAGTATTAAAATAAATTATAGGCAAACGATTTTTGACTGACGTCCCTTTTCAAGCCAAACTTGAGAGTTAAAAAGTTTTTAAAAAAATGTCAAAAGTTAAAAAGGAGACCTGCTTCAAGGAAGGTAAGTAAAAACAATGCATTGTTTTATTTACCTTCCTTAGAGCAGGTCTCCTTTTTAACTTTTTATATATTTTTTTAAAACTTTTAACTTTTAACTTTTAACTTTGGCTTGAAAAGGGACGTCAGTCTGAAAACGTTTGCCTATACTGTAATTTATTTTAATACTGGGTTGTTTTAGTTTGTGTTTTAAATCTGCGGTTATTGCAGTCTTTAATATATATATATATATATATATATATATATATATATATATATATATATATATATATATATATATATATATATATATATATATATATATATATATATATATATATATATATATATATAGGGATGGAGCGATTCCAAAATTTTTACAGATACCGATACCTAAAACTTCCCGAAACCGATACCTAGAAATACCGATACCACTCCGATACCGATACTTTACCCTTAAATTTTTTTCCGATACCGATACCGATACCAAAAAAAGTGCCGATACTGCCGATACCGATACTTCACTCCATCCCTAAATATATATATATATATATATATATATATATATATATATATATATATATATATATATATATATATATATATATATATATATATATATATATATATATATATATATATATATATATACTGCCTGCGAAAAGTTTGCGGACACTTCCAAAATTACATTAATTCTTAACTATATTTGAATGCTTATAATTCACGTTTAAATTCATCTAGCAATATCTGGAAAGTGATAGCTAATAAAGAAACGATTAGTTTGTCGGATTGAGAGTGTACACAAACTTTTTATGCTGGTGAGTGTGCCTAAATTTTAAGGATGTGGTATAATATTGTACATATTTGATGGGATCGAAAAAACAGCTTGGAAAAGACTAAAGGTGCTATTATTGCTAAGGATGCACCGATTAATCAGCAGATAATCGGTAATCGGCCATATTACAGATTAATCGGTAATCGGTTATTCACACGATTGATCGGCCGATTGTTTAAATCCTTTACCAGAACAAACCAAGCTTTACAAGACCATTTCAAAACTGCCAAGTTAATCATCAGATAGCTTAGTCACAGTAACAAATAACAATACCAATATAATTTTCAAAATTGTTAGTAATTTTTTGCCTGGCTGCTATTATGGCTTTTGCTTTTTTTTTTTTTTTTTTTTTACTTTATTAAGAAATCACTCATAAATTATGAAACATTAACATATTATAATTGACTCATTGTTAATACAAATACTACAAATACATACATACAAACAAATTGCATAAAAATACTACTAAATTTTGGCAGTTTTCCTTGTTTTCTGTTTATACTGTTGCCTCTTCAATTCATGTTGTCTTCTATCTCAGCTCTCAAGCTCATCAGTATTTAAAGTTCAATACTCTTAAGTTATAATGCAGAAACATAAGAGTTTCCCCATTTTCAGGGCATAGCCTATTCCATGTAGGTTCATAGATATTACCACCTGTACTAAAGTCTTTCACTCTCAACAGATGATGGTGGTGCGCTTAAATATTTTGAAGCCAAATTGCTCAATATTGGTAAAGTCTCCCGTGTCTTTTTCCACCAAAGAAATGGGTCTTCGCTTCTTTGAAGTGTTGGTAGAGTTAAATATTGATCCAGTTCCTTTGCGCATCTACGAGTAACAGATTTACTCCTCTTGAGTTTGGGTTGCACATCTGTTGTACTTGCAACGTCTAAGTCTGAATTTATTTTCATAGGCTTATTTGACTCAAAATCATCTAACAGTTTTGAAAGGGAAACAGTTTTAGGTACACTTTCATAAGTTTCATTATCTTGATCATCATTAGAAGAGCTGTCTCCTGTTTGACTATCAATAGAATTTATCTCAGCTTGATGTTCTACAATATCTATAACCCATTTCTTAATAGTGTCTTCTTTAATGTCATCCTTTTGAAATTTCAATTTAAATCTGGAATCGAGAAAAGTAGCCAAGCACAGAAATTTTTCATTTATGTATGATGCAAATCTTTTTTCAGTTGATGCACTGAATTCTTCAACAGTTGAAATAATTCCACTAAATTCACCAGTAGGTTTGGTAGCTTTTAATAGAAATAATCTGAGAGCTAATATTGTAGGGATTATCATTGATATAGTTGATGTTCTGTTACTTGATTCTTTGCTGATGTCTTCAAATGGTAACTGGACAACTTTTTCAACAATTGTCCATTGGTAACTTGATAAAGTTGGAATGTTATTGTCAACAGCATACATTATAAGAGCTTTTAGCTGCATATATGTTGAATTCCAACGAGTAGACACATCTTGAATCAGTTTGTTTGTCTAATTTAATAGAGATGTACCAATACCAGTAAAGAGGCTGTTACTGATACAATACTCAATTTTTTTAGGTGCCGATACCGATACTTTAATTATTATAAGAAATACACAGTAATAAGATAGAACATTTATGTACTGCTAGGCGACTTAGTCATGTATTTCATATTTGGTTGTGCCCAAGTATATTTTATAAATTAAAATATTATCTTTTAGGAATAATGAATGCAAATATTATACTAATAACTTTGTTTGTGTTAATTCAAAAAATATTCCATTTCCATTTTCCAGTAAGTATTAACAAAGTTTAGCTACTCGCTTTTATGTTTTAACATGATTACAATTTACAAGAAGATTCTTTACCTATCTACAATATAAAGAATAAAAATAATGAAAGAAGAGACCTCAATTAATCAGCAGAAAAGACAAAATATAAAAAACGCTATTATTCAAACATGACATAATATACTCCTTTAAGGTAAAGACATCACTTAGTAGTCGAATTCAAAGTATCGGAGTATCGGCCAAGTATAGGCCATATTAACCAATACTGATACCCAAAAAATTGGCCGATACTGCCGATATCGATACCATCGGGACATCTCTATAATTTAAGCTGCTGCTGGATTTCGGTTAATTTGCCAATCGCTAATATAGAATGATTACAGTGTGAGACTATTTTTCTGCTAATTGCAATTATATTGCTCACAGCCCTTTGTGAAAATAGATTCATTTATTGAAAGTTGCAATGTGAGTATGAAACATGATAGGGACTGTACACCACCGCACTCCCTCATACTACCAACCATATTTGCGGCGGAATCTCGTAGTACAAGAAAAATTTTGTTGGATATCTTATACTCATTCAGAACAATGTGTAGTTGTTCACTTATTATTTCAGCTGTATGTGAACCAGGGAAAGGAACAACTATAAGCACAGCTCTACATTGTTCAAACTCATCTGAAAGCCAATGGCCTGTCACACAGAAATGGAGCATTATTTGTTGAAGCTGTCCAAATGTCTGTGGTCAAAGAAAGACTGCTAATTTCATCGAGCGATGTCTGAATTTTCGCTTTTACTTTCATAAATATATCCGGGATTATTTTGTCTGTGAAATATTTTCTTGATGGAATTCTGTAATTAGGACAGAGTTTTGCAATAAGCCTTTGGAATCCAATGTCAGATGTTAAAGAATATGGTTAAATACCAACAGCTATCTATTATTAGTAGTAACTTTAAATCATTTAATTATCAGAATAATTTGCCATTGCTAATTTAATAGCATTATCATTTTTAATAATACACTCCTTATATATATATATATATATATATATATATATATATATATATATATATATATATATATATATATATATATATATATATATATATATATATATATATATATATATATATATTATTTTTTTTTTTTCTTTTCAGATAATTCCATTAATAAATGTGATTCAAACCTCTGCATCTCGTGCCAAGATGTCCGTACAGTACTTAGTTCAGGAGGTTAGTATATAGTATATTTGGGTTGCTTATATTAAACTAGTGTAGTGATAGATATTACATGTGAATTAAATTTCTGTAAATTTAATTCACAGGTAACATTAAATATTACCTGTGAATTATATATATATATATATATATATATATATATATATATATATATATATATATATATATATATATATATATATATATATATATATATATATATATATATATCAGAGGTGGGCATAGTGGAAATGAAAGAGCAAAATTGCAGTTTGCATGAAATTTCAAAAATGTGCACTTTTGCATTTGCATTCAACTTTTTTAAGAGCACCAAAATGCAAATTTGTGCTTTATCTAAATGCGCATTTGCACAAGTTTTTTGAAATAGCACTTACCAATTTTTGCTTCATCATTTTTCTCAAAAAACAATTTTTGACTTGTATTTCCGTTTATTTAATCATCCAAATTGTATTACTTTCATGTGGTATAGGATAATTAAAATTTAAAGCTTAACTGAGGATGCTGATATATAAAAAAAATTATTGATATATTGATAATTGATATTTAAAAAAATATCAAATTGCCCTTGGTACTATGGATGCGCCGTCCGAAGCGATGCAAGTACCCCCCCCCATTGGGCATAACCCACAGATTGATAGGATGGGCTAGACGTATTTCATTTCACTGTTACCCTTTGGTTCATTCCTTTTCGCGTTTCACCTTCTCAGGGGGTCTCTAGTGTACCTTCGCTTCACACTCGAGTGTCTATGCTCCTACTACCTCTCCACCCCAATTCTTCACACATTCCCACATTTTACAAGCCCTTACTCTTAACATTATCTTTATAAAACAAAACAAAATGGCAAAACTCACAATTGCCTCGGAGATGCTTCGAGGGGCGGCATCCAAAGAATGCCCCAAAACCTCCACCCCTCACCCCATCATCACTTGGGAGTAGGCTGCCTCCGATGATGCGGATAGTGCCACCATGACCCTGCATCCTGGTTTGTCCTGGTGCATGGTCTTCATTTTCCATTAATTTCTGTAACATTCGCAGTCTTTTTTCTAATTTCCCCTTTGTTGAACACCATCTCTCTTCTTCTAAACCTCATCTCTTGTTTCTAGCCGAAGCTCAGTTGCTTGAGTGTGCTGACAGCAAACCTTATTCTGTTACCTCCTACTGTCTCTATCCTCAATTTTCAGCCAAAGGCAGTTGTTGCACATATGTGTGCAACGATTGTCATTTGCTTTCGTGTCTCTAATTTGGAGTCTCCTGAATTTTCTACTTTATGACTAAAGCTCTCTTGCAATTCTACTACTAAATTTATATATTTGTTCTGTTTATCTATCTCCTAATTCTACTGACTATCCAAAATTATTTGACTATTTAAACTCCAAAATAGAGCACATTCTTTCTTCTCCTTTCTCCAAAATCATCGTTTTAGGTGATTTCAATGTTCACCATCATCAATGCCTATCATATAGTTCTCATGATCCAGCCGGTGAACTCACCTACAACTTTTCTATCCAGAACAACCTTGAGCAGTTGGTACAGCTCCCTACCCGTATCCCTAAGCGTCTTGGTGGTGAACCCAACATACTTGATCTTTTCCTTACTTCTTACCTTCTCCTTATACTGTTAAACTCTTTCCTCCTCTGAGTTCATCTGATCACCTTATCTCCGTATCTTGTTCCGTCTCTTCAAGTCTTACGCAAAAACGGCCCCGCCTTTGGTGTGGAGACGTTTGTGGCACTTCGGTGCTGCTAGCTGGTCTGACTTGCAGTTGTAATTCTCAGATTTCCCATGGAATGATTATTGCTTTCGTTGGAGGGGTCCTCGTAGTGTGCTGAGCGCATAACCGAGGTGATTCTCTCTGGCATGGAGGTGTGCATTCCATTTTCTTTCCCTTCTACTAAACCTAACAAACCTTGGTTTAACTCTACTTGTTCTCGCGCTATCCGCCGTAAAGATGCAGCCTTCAGAGATTACTGTCGTCTTCAAACTCCTGAAACTCATTCAATTTATATTTCATCCCGAATCGTTCAAAATCTATTCTTTGAGATACCAAAAAGTCTTTTCTCCTCCGCATATACAATATTCTTTCTTTCTCTTCTTCCTCTCGACCTTTCTGGCATTTTGCAAAATATGTTAACTCTAACTTTGCTTCTTCCTCTTTCCCTCCTTTAGTCTCTTCAGATGGCACAACTGCAATTTTACCTTCAACTAAAGCTGAACTCTTTCGCTCATACTTTTGCCTTTAATTCAACCTTAGATGATTGCAGAGCTGTTCCAACTCTTTCAATCCCTTCCAACTCATTTATGACTACCATTATAATTTCTTCTAAAGATGTCATTTCTGCTCTCCCTGAGCTTAATACTAAGAAGGCGTATAGTCCTGATGGTATTCCTCCTGTGGTTCTCAAAACTTGTGCTTCCGAGCTTGCATCCTGCCTTGGTAAACTATTTTGTCTTTGTTTGCCTTTCTACTTGCTGGAAACTTGTGCTCATTCAACCTGTGCCGAAGAAGGGGGACCCCTCTCAGCCCTCTAATTATCGTCCTATTTCTTTAACCTCCGTTCTTTCTAAAGTTTTTGAATCTATCCTTAACAGGAAGATTTGGAAACATCTCAATTCTTCTAATCTTACCTCTGATCGCCAGTATGGCTTTCTTAAAGAACGTTCTACTGGTGATCTTCTTTCCTTACTTTTTGACTCTTGGTCCTCCGCTCTTCGGGGTTTTGGTGAATCTTTCGATGTGGTGCTAGACCCCTCTATGGAGTATGCCTCTCACATCTGGGGTGGTTCCACACACACAGCTATTCTCGAAAAGGTGGAGTCTAGGGCTTTTCATCTCATCAATTCTCCTGCTCTTACTAACTCTCTCCAGTCTCTTTCTTCCTGCCAAATTGTTGCATCACTTTCTGTATACTATCGCTATTACAACGGACATTGCTCTTCTGAACTCTCATGTCGAATACCTCCTCCATTGAGAAGGGCTCGTGCGACAATCCTTTCTACACAGTTTTATTCTTTCTCTGTTCAACTCTGACCCCAGACTTAACCACTATGGCTAATCTTATATGTACTCTACTTGTAAAGTCTGGAACGCACTCCCTTTATCTGTTTTCTTTTGACTTGCACACTTTCAAGCGATGTGTGTCGGCGTCGGCGTTTTACTATTATGTTTTACTAGTGCCCCAAATCTAGTGGAAATTAGTAGGCCTCTGGTCTTTACTCACCAGAGGAGATTATATATATATATATATATATATATATATATATATATATATATATATATATATATATATATATATATATATATATATATATATATATATATATATATATGAAGAAAAGATAAAAGTTAAAAGAGGTGATAAGAAGTTTTGCTGAAAAGCTAAAAGTTGGGGGATTGAGCATGTATGTGGAAAAGGCAGAACTGTTAATAGTTAGTAGGGAAGAGGGGGGAGAGGAGCTTGTCTTGAAGGTTCATGTCAAAGAGGTGAGTGTGGTAGAGAGTTGTGAGTATTTGGGGGGGGGGGGAAGTATTCACATATGTTGGAAATCACCAACAGGATGGAGAAAATATGTTGGAAATCACCAACAGGATGGAGAAATACAGAAAAGTGGTGAAGGTGCTGTACCCAATCTTGGCTGACATAAGAATGGATATAGGAATAAAGAAAGTAATTTTTGAAAGTACTAACCCTGATTTTTTTAAATGTGGCAAAGACTTGGAGTACGACAAGAAGAAGAAGGCAGAATTCAAGCAGCAGAGATGAGGGTGCTGAGGTTGATGATGGGAAGAACCAGTAGGGAGAGTTTAAGAAGCGAAAGAACAAGAGAAAGTATAGGGGCTGGACCAATAATTAAAAGATAGTTTTAGCAAGATGGAGATGGTTGGGACATGTGTGGAGGTTGAAGAATGGGAGAGAGTTTTAGCAAGATAGAGACATGGAGAGAATGGGAGGCTACAAGAGGGAGGAATTATTTACGACATTTAGATATCTAGATGGAGACAAGTGCTGACCCACCCCTGACAGGCCCCTAGAACCTTACTGGGATCATATATATATATATATATATATATATATATATATATATATATATATATATATATATATATATATATATATATATATATATATATATATATATATATATATATATATATATAATATATATTTTTATTATATATTATATATATATATATAATAATTTATATAATAATTATATATATATATATATTATATATATATATATATATATATATATATATATATATATATAATATATATATATATATATATATATATATATATATATATATATATATATATATATATATATATTACAGATCTTGGATTCTATGCATTATCAGCCAAAGATTATGTAAATGACTGTATTTGCAGTCATATCACTCTTTTGTCAGGGAGCTCTGTTTCTGAGGCCTTTCCTCCCTCTCTCAAGGTAAGTAATTATTTTTGAAACACTTCAGATTAAGCTATTTAAATATATATCATCATCATCATTATCATCAAGTGTACAGTCCAAGGAAAATATAAAAAATTACAGAAAACATGATTTATTTCAGTTTACATTTGAAATTTGGTATTTATTCATCACTTAGCAGTTTGTCATTTGTCTTTTGCCATTTATGACCATTTCCAACCATTTAGGCATAGATTTTACCACTGAGGTTATGTAGTTGTGGTCCATGCTTTTCCAATGGGAGTTTTAGAGATTCAATAAGACTTGGTATGGATGTGGTGTCTGCTGTTTGTAAGTGTTCTTTCATGTATGACCAGCAGTTTTCTATTAAATTAAAGTGAGGGTTGTTCCCTGGCCAGCTCAGAATGGCAATATTGTGGCCAGCAGAATACATCTTGATACATTTGGCAGTATGGCAGGGAGCAATATCTTGCATAAAGAAAATTAGTTTGATGAATGTTTACAAAGGGGAAAAGATGGTCTTCCAAAATCTTCAAATTTTCAAACATTTTTGTGAAGGAAGTACAGGCCTCCCATACTAGTGCTTCCTCTGAAACAACCCTATACCATTACCTGATATGAATGCTTGACAGTCCTAACTATGTACTTGAGATGATACCTACTGATGTTAGTTAGTTGGACATTGTATGCATTTGGGTGTTCCCCTGTGAAGCACGAAAATGTGCTTTCATCCGAAAACATGACCTTTATTCAGTCCTCACTAGTCCAATGCCTATATTGCTTGATGAATTGAACTCTCTTCTTTACCATGAGAATGTAAGCATGGGTTTTTCGGCAGCCCATTGACTTGGAAGATGTAAGTACTTTTGGAGGCAATGTTGGATTGTTTGTACCAACACATTATTCAGCAGTTCTCTTCACAGCAACATATATGTCTGTCAGGTAGTGAGTCTTTTACTCTCAGACTGACATTTTCTTTTTTAATTAAGTTGAGAGCCATTCCTCTAGCGGCAGAAACAATGCATTTTATGGTTGCTTCTCCACGGCTGGAATGATGCCAAATCTCTTTCGTTGGAACACCTTCCTGCCTTCTCTACATCTGATAAGTGTTTTGTTATTTTTAAATATGGACTTCTAGCAATAATACCACAGCACACAAGAAAATTATTTAAATTGATGAAATTCAACAGCATATATATATATATATATATATATATATATATATATATATATATATATATATATATATATATATATATATATATATATATATATATATATATATATATATATATATATATATATATATATATATATATATATATATATATATATATATATATATATATATATATATATATATATATATATATTATAAAAAAAAAAACTACCACACACTCTTCTCTAATTTATACAATACATTTTTTTTTAAAACCACTCTAATTAAAATTATAAAAAATACACCATTAAAATGAAGGTAACAACATAAGTAAAAAAAATGAACAACAAGAAAGGAAATTAAAAAGGTATATAATGTGTAACAGTTTTGGAGATAAACCCCTTTCTCCCACATCAGATGCTACCAAGCAATAGACACAAAAACCAAAAAAAAGGAATAACCACAATGCTATAAACAAGGTAGTCAGAAAGTTATAACAACAATAAGAATCTAGAATTTAGCTACTATTTAGTATGTAAAAATCTCTTGAATTTGAGCTTCATAAAACCAACCAAAACAGCATTGTTCCAAAAATCTAGAAGTTTTGAAATTAGTAATTTTATATAAAATGATTCAATTAATCTATTTAGGTTCTTTGATTTTGACTTTAATATAAATTTAGCATTATTCCAATTTGTATTTTTTTTAATATGTAAGAAAATGGTATTACTTGTGTTATATCTTTATGTATCTGCTTTTCGTTGTTTTATACTAAATGGTAGGGATTTTAAAGTTTTGTAAATATATGAAGAATTGCATGTGGTGTAGGTGATCATATAGACACCACCCATCTTTTCAGTGAACATTGTGTTCTTAGTAATTAAAGTATTAGAGATTTTGTCTGGGAAGCTAAAAATCAGATGAATGTCGAATAGAGCAGATATGGTGAATTGTAAAGACAAAAATGACTCACTGTTTAGGTACAACAATAGTATTTTTAGGAACAACTTGAACAATGGTGTTTTTATTGTTGAGTAAATGCAACCTTGCTCTAAAATATTGTTTAACAAAATAAAGTGTATAACCAATTAATCGGAACTGTTGGGTCACGAAATTGATTGCTTCTTCTATATAGATTGGGTCTGTTAAATTAAGTGAGCATAAAAAAAGTATTAAAAATAAATGTTGCTCTTCATATAATTAGGATGCTCAGAGAAAGTGTGAAGTAACTGGTTGCATGCAGTGGATTTTCTATATACATTAAAAGACATATCATTGTTTTGTACTATAAGAAATCCAGAAATGAAATTTCTTTTATTTTTTGTTTCAACAGTAATTTTAATTAAGTCTGTTAATTGATTTAATTGGGATAAAAAATGTTGCATGGGAAAAGATTGGGAGACCAGAACCAAAATATCATTTACGTATCAATACCAAAACTTTATCAAATTATAATCGAGAATTCTTCACCAAATGAACTTCAAAAAACTTTATATAAAAGTTTGCTTTTACCGAATTCAAGCTATTGCCCATACTTGGGCCAATATCTGTTGGTAAAATTTATTATTAAATGAGAAAATATTTTGTTTCATAGAGATTTTTATAAGTTTAACAGTGTTTTCAAGTGAAATAGGAAAATTAAATAACTCACCTTATTGGTGAAAAACTCTAAAAAATGAGGGACTGATACATTTGTGAACAAACTAACTACATCAAAACTGATTAAAATATGATGAGGTGGAATTTTATTGCTGTTTTTTTTTTTTTCTTAGTCTACTATTTTTAATTCGAGGTGGAAATAGTATTCATTGGGGGTGACAATAGGTCTTTTGCAGTAATGTCTTAAAGAAAAGGTAATCCCAAAAACAATAATCCCAACTGTTTCAAAGAAGGACTATTTCCCTTGATTTTTCAACTAATTTTACCCAATCAAATAGGTACTTAGAAACAGGAAATTAATTACCTATATATGATTTGTAATTTACAAAACTTAAACCTTAAGAAAATTTTACCTTATAACATACTTAAAGACTGGATTAACCATTTTAAGATATATCTTTCAGGAAACTGAAATGTTTATCATACTCATCTGAAAAATAAACTAATTTCACTTTGTGATCATTCAATCTGGAATACTTACTCAAATCGAAAATTAATTACAAACTTATACAACCATCACCTTAAAAAAGAGGAAATTACACTTTTAGACCTCAATTTGGGATTTTCACCAAGAATATGTCTAAAAAGGGAATTGCAAATACTTTTCTCATTTGGAAATAATAGAAAAGTACCATTAATAGCAAGAAAATTTCAGAATAACTTCGCAATTCCCTAAATGTCTTCATTTAGCTTAAAAAAATTTAAAAAATATCTTAACATTGAAGAGACAAAGCAGCTGGTATCATAATAGTGAATTATTGTGATTATATTAATAAAATGGAATTAATGCTTAATGATTAAAGTACCTATGAATTGTTAAAAAGTAATCCTGTTATTTCTCAAAGTTTTTAAAAATCATGTTAGAAAATTACTTCCAAATGATATAAAAAGTTTTTATTCTTAATCCCACAATCCCATGTTTCTATGGGATACCAAAATTGCACAAGGAGAAATGTCTGCTTAAACCTATTATTTCATGCAAAAGTGACAATTTTACAAAACTTAGCAAATGGATCACAGACCTATTGTCACCCCAAATGGGTACCATTTCCACCTCGCATACTAAAAATAATCTAGACTTTAATAAAAAATTGGCGATAAAACTCCACCTCATTTTATAACGTTTTGATGTAGTTAGATTGTTTACAAACGTACCAGTCCCTCATTTTATAGATTTTCTCACCAATAAGTTGAAGTCCTTAACATTTTTCTATTTCACTCCAAAACATTGTTAAACTTATAAAAATCTTGAAGAAACAAAATATTTTTTTAATTTAATAATAAATTTTACCAACAATATATGGCACAAGTATGGGCATTAGCTTAAGTCCTGTAATAGCAAATCTTTACATGGAGATTTTTGAAGTTCATTTAGTGAGAAGAATTTTGATTATAATTTTCTAAAGTTTTTGCTGATACCAATACCAGAAGGTTCGATACTGATACTGATTCTGATACCTAAAAATATACTGATACTGATACCAGTACTTCACTCAATCCCTAATATATATATATATATATATTATATATATATATATATATATATATATATATATATATATATATATATATATATATATATATATATATATATATATATATTATATATATATATATATATATATATATATATATATTATATATATATATATATAATATATATATATATATATTAGTGGTAAAAGTTGAATAAAGTAACCAGTTTTTCCCAAAATTTCAACTTTTGGAAGGCGCAAAATTGAGATTACATTATATAATTATATGTATCATTTTTTGAGAAGTAAGAATCTTTCTGAATATTTTAATATTTAAAAAAAAAAATTTTTTTTTTAAATTCCAACTGACAAAAAAAATGAATGGAGTAAAACTAACCACTTGCATTGAGTAAAACTAACCAATTAATATTATTTAAAAAATGGCTATTCCATAGTGCTTTTTGTTAATATAAATGGATAAGAATAGTATTATAGATTATCTAGAAATGTGAAGAAAAAAAAAAAAAACATGTTTGGATACATGTTTTGACACATGCATGGTAGCATAATTTATGCAAAATTTTCAGTTTATTCCCTTTGTAAAAATGAGAGCGAATTCATGGAATTCTTTATAATCATGTCTCTCATGATATTCACAGTTTCACTTAATGAAATGTCACTAGCTTCTGATTTATCCATTATTTCCTTACTGGGTACCATAATCAAGTGATACATGCTTACTCTGATCAATAAAGTGCCACTGTTTTTAAATCTTGAAAATATATTGATTTCAGGCACATGAGACTCAAAGAAATAGTCAAAAAATGCTCCTATAACTTTCTATAATATGGTGGCAACATGCAGGAAACAATAATCTCTGTTGCAGTTGCTTTTCAATAATAGCACAGGCACCTTTATGTTTGCCAGTATTGGCAGCAGTTGTATTGAATTAGAGACCAGTCACCCAACTTTCCCAATCAGCTCCATTTATTTACTAATTGTAGTACCTTCTGGGCCATTTTGGAGCTTGTGGCATCCTTTAATTTTGGGACTTAACAGTTTCTCTACCTACTTATCTGATGCTACAACAGCCATACATTCATATTTTTATGCATCTCGACCTGTGAATGCTTTTCCATCAAAATGTGTAATTATATGTGGTGATGGTGTAATAGTTCCTTATCATCTCATTTAACTTAGATATGATTTGTGATCTTGTTCTCTGTATTGTAGATTTGGAAATTGTTACATTCTCTATACTGAGGCCAGCCGCCTTAAGTGTAGGGGTAATAACTCACATTTCTTTCCTTGATGATATATTTGTGCCATCGAGTGTGGAATATAGCAATGGATTTTTTAAAATTTGCTTCTATATACCTTAGGTTACATTTGATGTTTGACACTTTTACTCAGAGAAACATTTGATGTAATATTTGTTCATGGGAAAATTGTCCTCAGTGCTACTAAATGTTGACTCAGTTTCGCTGCTTAACTCTTCTACATTTAATTCATTTTTACCTGTGCCAGCCATGTATTCCTTTCTTTGACATTTGTCCTCTGCCTCAAGTCTTCTCATTTTCCTCTTTGTCATTTCTACAGATGTTTTATTCAAACCAGCCAAGTACATATTTCTCTGCCAAGTTCGTCTTTTAAAAATGTGATGTCTTCATTCATTTTTATCATTTCTGCTTTTGCATGGGCAATATCAAAAAGCATATCAAGCTGTTTTTCAAAGGATTTTGTATTAGCTTTCTGTGCCTTCTCAATGTTTATTTTTTCCTAAACATACATATGTATTTAAGCTTTGAAACTAAATTAGTTCCTCCAGAGGCTTAAGAGTTTATCAACAGTAATTGAAGCTGCTTCAGCTAATGTTTTTTTTCTCTTTCTTTAATCCATTAAACAGTCGAGATAGAACGTGTGTCACAAGTAGAAGTTGAGAACCTTCAATTTTATTAATCTTGCCCATTAAACACACACTGTTCTGATTTCTTTATTTCTGTAATTTTTATCACTGCAAAACTATAATTAATTATCAATGTATACAGCAAACATTTATTAATTTGCATTGTATACTTAATTCTATAATACTTACCTAAAAGTAGATAAAATAAAAATAGCAAGTTAAAACACATTACACTAACGTAAGGTTTCCAAGACAATTCATTGTTTATGTTTAGACCAAGAATGTTAATGTTATTTACAGGTGAGACAGGAGAGCCATTGAAGAAAGGAAAGTTGGGAGATGTTTTAGAGAGGGAGATGTGAAATAGTTGAGTTTTTAAGGAGTTGAATTTCACAAGGTTGCAATGACCCCATCGAGAAATCTTATACAGATTGACAGGAATAGAATCTGAAGTTGAAGATGAGAAGATTCTCTCTCTCTCTCTCTCTCTCTCTCTCTCTCTCTCTCTCTCTCTCTCTCTCTCTCTCTCTCTCTCTCTCTCTCTCTCTCTCTCTCTCTCTCTCTCTCTCTCTCTCTCTCTCTCTCTCTCTCTCTCTCTCTCTCTCTCTCTCTCTCTCTCTCTCTCTCTCTCTCTCTCTCTCTCTCTCTCTCTCTCTCTCTCTCTCTCTCTCTCTCTCTCTCTCTCTCTCTCTCTCTCTCTCTCTCTCTCTCTCTCTCTCTCTCTCTCCTCTTCTCTCTCTCTCTCTTCTCTCTCTCTCTCTCTCTCTCTCTCTCTCTCTCTCTCTCTCTCTCTCTCTCTCTCTCTTCTCTCTCTCTCTCTCTCTCTCTCTCTCTCTCTCTCTCTCTCTCTCTCTCTCTCTCTCTCTCTCTCTCTCTCTCTCTCTCTCTCTCTCTCTCTCTCTCTCTCTCTCTCTCTCTCTCTCTCTCTCTCTCTCGTTAGAAATATAGCGCAACTTTATACCACCAACAGAAAAAAACTTAAAAAGTTGCAAGAACACTCACGTTTTGTTGTGGAGTCCACGGATGGCTTGGTAAATGGAGGCGTTGATTTATCTAAAAGTTTAAGAAGACGTTGAGTTTGTAGTATGACGTTCACGACCAGAGATTTTCAGATGCGTGGAGAATACCATTCGATCACAGAAAGGAATGGTTATAGTGAAATTATTGCAATGAGGTCAAAGAAAAGTGCAATAAAAAATCTGTTTATTTGTAGACAAAAATTTTGGATATACTAATGTTAAAGATAATTTGTAATTTGACAAAACTTTAGTTTGAGAATGGATAATCAGTACGAATAAATGATGTTGAAAGAACTTAACAGACCGGAATTCTACAAAAGACGGGCGTGGTTTTTTATTTGGAAACTTATAGTAATGGAAGATTGGTTTAAACTCGTAGAATGGAGACGAATAGTTGACGTACGTAGTCCCCAGACTCGGGACTATAAAGAAAAATTTCGTTTTTACAAAAATTTGATAAATTTAAAAAAAAATTTTTTTTTTTAATTTTCACTAAAACTATATATAAACAATACAAACGTTGAATACCTACGTGTATCTCCTTTATGTTGATGCGAGCTACACAAGTGGCGAAAAAGTTAAATAATTTAATTGGTATTTGTATGTCACTTTTTGTTTATTAGTGTCAATATTGTTAACGATGTCAAATATTCTATATTTGAAATGAAATTGAAAATTGAAATTGCTAAATTGAAAGTTGAAATTACTAAATTTTTATACACCAAAAAAAATGAAAAAGGGGTTAGAAATTAACTACAACAAGAGAAAACATGAATGATATCTTATCTGTCAATGACACTCGATTGTCTTTCTACATTAGGCCATGGTTATTCTCATGGGACACATTTCAGCAAATATAACAAGAATTAGCATATAAGCATATGCATATATATATATATATATATATATATATATATATATATATATATATATATATATATATATATATATATATATATATATATATATATATATATATATATATATATATATATATATATATATATATATATATATAATAGTAGATCAAGAGTGAGGGTGAAGAGGAAAATATTAGATTGGTTTAGCATAGGAGTAGGATTGAGACAGGGGTGTGAAATGTCGGCATGTTATTTAATTTATTGATGTATGGTGTAGTTAGAAAAATGGAGAGAGAAGGGAAGGGTATTAGGTTGTGAAATATGGAGGGTGAATGGGAAGTGAATGTTTTACTTTTTGCAGTTGATGCGGAGTTGGTGGCAGAATCTGGAGAAAAGTTGAGAATACTTGAGAGAGAGTTTGAAGGGAAATGTGCAAACACTAGATTGAAATCAATCCAGCGAAGAATAAAGTTATGAGGATTGGAGGTGGGGATGAGGAAATGTGGAGGGGGGAATGGGGGTGTAGAAGTATAATGATGGAAACTTGAGGAGGTGGATGAATTCAAATATCTAGCAATGTTGGGTGGATGGTAAAGGTGGGACGGAAAAAGAAAAAGAGTGGTAGAGGGAATGAAAGTGTTGGGAGGCCTAAGAGAAGTATGGAAGAAAGGAAAATTTTTGAAAGAAATAAAGATAAGAATGTTTGAATATATGTGTTTACCTTCTGTAATGTATGGGTGTGAAACATGGATGATAAGTGCTCGGGCGAGAAAAAGTTTCAATGTCTTTGAGAAGAAAGGTTTGAGAGCGATATATAAATTGAGAAGATTGATAGGATTAGAAATGAAAGAATAAAGGAGATGTGTAAATGGAAGAAGGGTGTAATTGATAGAGAGGAGGAGGGTGTGCTAAAATGGTTTGGACATATGTGTAGAATTAATGACAACAGAATGGTTGGCAAGGTACTTAGACCCGATGTGGATAGGGGTAGGGGGAAGGGAAGGGAAGGCCGAAGTGGAGATGGATGGATGGAGTGAGAGAGATTTTGATGGAAGTAATTTGAGTTTAGAAGAGGGTAGAAGATTTGTGGAGACAGAGAGAGATGAGAGGCAGTGGTGAAAGGGGTTGAAAGGTAAGAATAGGTATGTTTGTACAGGAATTGTGGCGGGCACCATCCCACGAAAGTTGGAAAGGAGATAATGAAATATATATATATATATATATATATATATATATATATATATATATATATATATATATATATATATATATATATATATATATATATATATATATATATATATATATATATATATATATATATATATATATATATATATATATATATATATATATATATATATATATATATATATATATATATATATATATATATATATATATATATATACTAGTGATGGCATACGCATTCACATCCTCATCAAAATTCAACATCCGTATCCGCACTTTTCGAAAATTCAACATCCGCATCCGCACTTTCGAAAGTTCAACATCCGCATCTGCATCCGAACTTTCGAAAATTTAACATCGGTATCCGCGTCCCCACTTCTCCAGAATTCAACATTCGCATCCGCAAATTAGAAAATATGACCTGATCCATCACTAATATATATATATATATATATATATATATATATATATATATATATATATATATATATATATATATATATATATATATATATATATATATATATATATATATATATATATATATTATATATTATATATTTATTTTTTTTTTTTTTTTTTTCAGAGAGAGTTAGCCAGATCCTCTTCCAGCTCAGGGGAGGGGGTAAGCAGGGCCAGAGCTGACCTGTTGATGCCAGCCACCCCTGTAAGTCTTTCATCTGTGATATTCAGCTCTTTAGGGCCCATGTGGGGCTCTCCCACAGCCAAGTACATGGAGGTCTTGTGGCTTCGGGAGATACAGGGGCTGTCACCCCGTCCGTCCCTGACCACTGACTCTGGGTCTCCTGGGAACCCACTCCTAATCAACCAGATTGGGCAGCACAAAGAACTAAAGAATTCTTGTATATCAAGGATCTTTTATTTTGCTGATTCTGCTCATGTACTCGGTAAGAATAATTTGGATTTGGGCAGAAGTTCTCACACTGAGGCCAGTCTCAACATTCCTGAATTCTCTTCTCATGTTTTGGAGAAAGAGAGTCACCCCCAGGGTACTGACCCTAGCTTTAAAATGAAGAGACAGCTGACAGAAGTTAGCTCTCTCCTTTCAAGTGCAACACGCAACCAATACGCTTCATTTCCTACTTCAAAAACTCAGGCTGCAGGCAAGCCTGGAAGGTATGGTTTTGTTTCCTTCCCACATACCATGATCAAGTTAAATAGGTGGGGCATTCCATGTGGATTGGGCTTGTTTGGAGGTGGAGAAAGTGCTGCCAATGGCTGGGGTGGATCAACATCTCAGCCAGCTGGCTGGGGTAATGGGGGAAACAGTCAGTCTAATTCACAAGCCCATTGGGGAAGTGGTCCTAATCGCTCTACAGGTTCACAATCTAATAATTCTTCACAATCAAGTCATAAGCCTAATCAGAATGCAGCAAACAACTCACAACCTCCTGCTTCCCCAGCAAATCAGCAAAGTAATAATTCAGTTAGTTCATCAAATCAACAAGGACCTTCAAATAATTCACAACAGCAGCAACAGCAGTCAAATCAATCCAGTTCTGGTCAGACTAGTAGTAGTGGTGGTTCTTGGGCTCAAGCAGCTGGTAAAGGTCTTCCATCAAATAATGGATCAAGTGAAGCCCAAAAATTACAAAACATAAAGGAAGCATTGCTTAGCAGTGAAGGTTGGGGTGGTGAAAATGTTAATCAAGAAACATCTTGGGATATTCCTTCATCTCCTGAACCAGGTAAAGATTCAGCTGCCCCTCATTGGAAAGTAAATGTGAACAATGGATGTGATCTTTGGGAAAATAATCTTAGAAATGGTGGAGCTGTCCCTCCTAAACCTCAACAACCTGCCTGGGGTCAAAATCCAATTACAAATTATGGAGGAACATGGGGAGAAGATGATGAGTCATCAGACACTTCTAATGTGTGGACTGGAGCACCTTCAAATCCTCAGCACTGGGGAAATAACAATTCAAATCCACAGCAAATATGGGGCGGAGGACCTCCCAAGAAAACTCCAGAGTGGGGACCAAATCCTGGGTGGGGTGAACATGGGCCTCAAAGGCCTGCAGTTGAAGGAGGATCAGGGGAATGGGGTCCTCCGCACAAACCAAATCCTCATTCAGGACCTCATCCTGGACAACATTCAACTCCCCACCCAGGACCTCATCCAGGTCCTCATCCTGGACCACATACTGGACCTCATCCAGGTAATCATCCTACTGGTCATACTGTCAGTCATTCAGTAAATCATCCAGCTCCACATCCAGGGCCCCATCCTGGTGGTCCACATGGTCCAACTCCACATGGTCCTACTCCTCATGGTCCCACTCCTCATGGACCTGCTCCGCATGTCCCAACTCCTCATGGTCCAGGCCCACATGGCCCAGCACCTTATGGGCCTGGACCACATGTACCAGCTCCTCATACAGCACCTGGTGCTCCTGCACAATGGAATAACACTGGAAAAGACATTAAGCCAACTGGATGGGAAGAACCTTCTCCTCCATCTGTTAGAAAAGATGATGGTACAGCAGTTTGGGGAAATCCTGGACAACAGTCCAGTGTCTCACGTTGGAAAGATATGCCAAATCCAAATATAATGGGTCGCCCAGGAATGACAGGTAATCAGCAGGGTAGGTTGCCTGTTTCTTCTCTGCCAGGTGGACCTATTAAACCAGATCAACGGATGTGGGGACAGCATGGGTAAGTTTTTATACTTTGTTCATTTTTATTTTTAAGATTTAATTTGTTACAAATTCAGCAGTTTTTCACTTACACTCTTCATTTGTAAATAGTAAAAATTAGGAATGGAGGGATACCAAAATTTTAACCGATACTGATACCAATAATTTAAAACCACCTGATACTGATACATCTAAATTTACCTATACCGAATACTGGTAACAATTTTTTTTACTGAACTCATGAAGGTTGAAACAAGATTGAAAATATTCAATGATCATAAAATTTAGGTTTTCTGCTATCTGTAATACACCTAGTTATTTTGTAGTCCCATTGCTAAACAAAACTATTGATAAGTGATGTATGGTTGGTGCCACCAAGACTTTGCATCTGACTTGCCCTAGTGCATGGGCTATTTTCTTCATTAATTTCTACAACATTCACAATGTTCAATACAGTTTCAATTTTATTGAACACCGCTTCTCTTAGACCTAACCTCTTATTCTTGACAGAAACTCAGGTGCTTGGTTCTGATTCAGCAGTTTTTCACTTACACTCTTCATTTGTAAATAGTAAATATTAGGAATGGAGTGATACCAAAATTTTAACCGATACTGATACCAATAATTTAAAACCACCTGATACTGATACATCTAAATTTACCTATACCGAATACTGGTAACAATTTTTTTTACTGAACTCATGAAGGTTGAAACAAGATTGAAAATATTCAATGATCATAAAATTTAGGTTTTCTGCTATCTGTAATACACCTAGTTATTTTGTAGTCCCATTGCTAAACAAAACTATTGATAAGTGATGTATGGTTGGTGCCACCAAGACTTTGCATCTGACTTGCCCTAGTGCATGGGCTATTTTCTTCATTAATTTCTACAACATTCACAATGTTCAATACAGTTTCAATTTTATTGAACACCGCTTCTCTTAGACCTAACCTCTTATTCTTGACAGAAACTCAGGTGCTTGGTTCTGATAGCAAACAATTTTCTTTTTAATTTTTACTGTCTCTTATCTTCAATTATGCATATGTGCACTACAATTGTTTGCTATCATGTCTCTACTCTGGAGTCTTTTGAATTTTCCACCGTATGGCTAAAGCTATCTTGCCATTCTACGTCTAGATTCATCTGTTCTGTTTATTGCTTATTTATCTCCAAATTTACTGAGTATCTTAAATTCTTTGATGATCTAAACACCAAAACAGAGAACATTCTCTCTTATTCTCCTTTCTCAGAAATTATTATATTAGGTGATTTCAATGTTCACTGCAACCAATGAATTTCTTCTAGTTTTCATGATACAGCTCTTGAACGTGCCTTTCAATTCTCCATCCAAAACGACTTTGAGTAGTGGGTACAGCTCCATACTAGTATCCCTGATTGTCTTGGAGATAAACCCCAACATTCTAGACTTTTTTTTAAAACTTCTAATCCTCTCTCATTGTCAGGGTGGGCAGGTTAGGGCCCAGCATGAAAAAACCCACCCAGGTTTTTTCAGAAAAGAGAATGTAAAAACCTACTATTTTCCCCACTTTTTTTTTTTTTTTTTTTTTTTTCCCAGAATTAAAAATTTTTTTTTTTTTTTTTTTTTTTTTATTTTAGTTATTTTATTTAAATCCATTTAAAATTATAATATATATATATATATAATATATAATATATATATATATATATATATATATATATATATATATATATATATATATATATATATATATATATATATATATATATATATATATTATGGGAGGGTATTAGTGACAAGAGTGAAACAATTGAAAAGAGTTGGGATGGGAAAAAAAGATAAGGGATGTGTATACCAGGTGTTTACGCTAAGGATGATTGGTGAGAATGAATAGATTGCTTTTGTCATCCACCTGGCATGATGCATAGCCCCCAGTGGTCGTAATTTCATCCAAAAAATATGATGCACAATTCTAGAAGTTCCCAATAATTGCTTCTGAAACATCCTTCTGTTAAGAGTTTTCTGAAACAATTCTGTCATTTCTTTAATTTCGTTGAAGGTACAAACCTCATTTAAAAAGACTATTTCATCATTAATTTTATTTTTATCAATAGAGCTCCACTTCTCCCTAAGAGAAGGGGTAAAAAAAATGTAATGTTTGGGTTGCTAGTCGTATATGACAATTTACATTCAAATGCAGCACATAGCACTAACTCGTAGATATGGTGGCAGTACGGAAAATATAAGATATCTCTTTCAGCCAACTGTTCAATAAGCACTGTAGCACCATTGTACCTTCCTGTATTTGAAGAAGTGGAATCACAACACAGAATTTGAACTTGTTATCAAGACCTCATTCCTTTAACGTATTCCAAACAGCCAATGCTTGTTCCTTTACCTGATGAGTTTACTAACTTTGATATCCCAATTAGTTGTTCTGTATCACCATGTTTCACAACAATCGGAAGCCTCTCTCCTTTTGAATCTCTTACATTCAAGGCAGGTAATAGATTCCCATCCTAGTGGACAGTAACAAAAGTTGGTGGGTTCTCTTTAAAAATAGTTTTCACTAGAGCTGCACACTCATTCCTTAATTTCTCATGAGCTCTTTGAATGGACGAACAGTTAGTTGGTAAAGCATCAACATTGTGTCCCAAAGCCTCTACTTTTGCTAGAATAACAAAAACTGCATTTCTAGCACTGAACTGAATATAGACATAAGCAATTCCAGACCTGCTCACTCTGACACCTATATCTTTCTAACTACTTGAATCCTGTGGATTTCTCTACTGTCTTCTGTATGTCTTACCAAATTTACCCTCCTCTTCAAAATCTGCAATTGTACAAGGGCTGCAGAACCTGTAAACATATTGCTACTCAGGTTACATAGTTTTAATTAATAAACTTTTACCTATGAATCCAAACAAATTTATTTAAACTTACAAAAAAAAAAAAAAATATTTTGATAAAAATCAGGTTTTGCTATCAGCTAAAAAATAAAAAATAAGATAAAAAGTAAATTTACTTTTAATTCAAATATAGAATAATACAGGCCAGATGATTATTCATTCCATAATTATTATTGAATTAATACCACATAGTCCAAGGTTACAACTCTTTCCCTGAGATTAAAATTATTATTGTTATTTAATTATTTTGGTTCTTTATATTTATTTTAAAAAAAAAAAAAACACCAAGTTTATATTGAAAAGAAATTCAATGGAGTTTGTAAGTAAATAACAGTTTGTAATAAATTTAGCCTCGGACTCTTCCTTATTCAAAAGATAAATGGCACTGTAGTTTCCCTGCTCTAAATGTGAGAACAGTACTCCAACTTCAAACAAGGAAGGATGAAACCTTTGTATAGGTGAGATATAAAAAAATGGAACAAATTTTCAAGTTTCCTTGAAGTCCAACCTAGCAAACATTGTGCACTGTTGAGTTTCCAAGACAATTAGTTTTTTATTATTTTGTGTCTATATTGTCCTCAGGTGAGACTAAAATTATCAGAAGTGATTGCATTGTTGGGAGGTGTTTTAGAGAGAGAGATTTATATATGCTTATTAGAAAAGTTTATCATTTTCTAAATAGTATCATTTTTCAAATTATTTCTGAGCAGTTGTTTAGTTAGGTAAGATTATTATATTTGTTCCATTTTTATTTTAGACGCAATGGAAGCTGGAGTGAGCCTCCTCATGATACGGGTAATGCAGTTTGGGGAGATGATTCCAAGCCTGGTGGATGGGG
Source organism: Armadillidium nasatum (assembly GCA_009176605.1). Taxonomy (NCBI): domain Eukaryota; kingdom Metazoa; phylum Arthropoda; class Malacostraca; order Isopoda; family Armadillidiidae; genus Armadillidium; species Armadillidium nasatum. The sequence goes on from SEYY01023388.1 coordinate 33,108, forward strand.
GGAACCTCCTATTACTTCTCCATCTTGGACTACAAAACCAAAAACACCCACTGGAGGTCCTGGAAGTTGGCCAGAACAAGATATGGACTTAAATGCTTGGAACTCTCAGAATAAGGTAAAGAAATATTTGCCCCATATATATATATATATATATATATATATATATATATATATATATATATATATATATATATATATATATATATATATATATATATATATATATATATATATATATATATATATTATATATTATTATTATTATTATTATTATTATTATTATTATTATTGTGGAAAACCATGTCCTTAACTATTATATTGGAAACAATGATCACAATTTCATTAAGATCAGGTATGTTAACAGAGTATCCTGCTGCTCTGCTATAACACTTATGCAAATGATAACTTTTATTTTATTCTTTCTATGATTTTATAGTTTCTGGATATGTGACCTGGAAACTAATTGCAATCGAACCAAATCTTATTTGTTTTTTTTTTTTTCTTCAAAAATTGACAAAATTAATTATAAAAAATAAGAAACTAAATTATTATTTACATGGTGTCTATCACAGTGTAAATACATTTAATTATTTTTACAGCATAAAGATTTTATAATGGCCATTAAGAAAGGTTTGGAGAGGATTATCAGTATATATAAGCATTGATATCGATAGCCTTCAATGTACAGATAATGATGACAGTAAAAAAATTTTGGGAATGAATTATTAGTATATAAAAATTTCAAGAACCCTTAATATCTGTAGGTGAAGGGACTATCAGTATTCATGAATGTATTAATAGCTTTTTAAAAAGCTTAAATTTAAAGAACATTTTTTAATAAACATTTTTTTTCTTCTTTTTTTTGTTCATGACTATGAACATCAGAAATTCAGAACATTTAAAAAAAGACCACTGATAAATATAATATGATGATCAACGTTTTACTCATCAGTCATCTTTTTAATCAGAACATCTTTTGACAAATTTGATTAATCATCAAATTATATTTTTGGAGAGGAGGAGTCAGACTCTGATGTAAAGTTATAAGTAGAACTTTCGACATTCTTGCTCTCCTGTATGTCTTAAGACTTAATTTTCTGAGATTTCTATGCCTTTATGGAGGTTTTTAAGTGTGTTTGTGATAATACTGAAGAGCTGATACTTATCTGGCTCAGACCAGTCTCATGATGATTTACAGGAACACTTGACTGAAATGCTGACCCAAAACGAATTTGATTTGAAGAACTTAATGACTACTTCTAACATTACTATGTTTCTCTGTTAGTTTTAGATTCTAACTAAAAAATAGTTTTTTGCATGCTCTTTTTCATTTTTTTCATATTGTCTTATTTTTCAAGTTTTATACTGATGCCATCACCACATTTTATACAGTCAAGTATGATTTTTTCTTTTTTTTTAACCACCTCATTGAAACAATTTGCATATTGCTCTTTTTCCTTTGTGCAGCTCGTATTCTATAATGTTAAACAAAGAATGAACTGCAGTTTCTTTCCTTCCACTCTTATTTGCATAATAACTCATCCAGTTGTTAAACAGCAAATTTAATTCTTAACAGTTGGTAGCAGTTCAGTGGTAAGGTGTTCTGATTACCTTCAGAATTTTTTACACCACCCTTGTTGCTGGTGTTTAAATATATATATATATATATATATATATATATATATATATATATATATATATATATATATATATATATATATATATATATATATATATATATATATATATATATATATATATATATATATATATATATATATATATATATATATATATATATATATATATATATATATATATATATATATATATATATATATATATATATATGGAACAAAAACCAGAACTCTATAGAACATTTTAACAATTGACGTTTCGAGAATAAACTTCTCATCTTCAGGATCTATTTATATAAAATTACAGAATAAAATAATGTACAATGTATGAAAATTTTTTATTAAATAAAACACTTAAAAATATTTTTAAAACTGCTAAAAATTGAGCACTATTGGAGGAAATAAATTATTTAAAATGCAAAAGAGTATCTTACCTAAAAAATTTAAGGATTACAAAGTTACATCATTAAAGTTCCTATTGCGCTGCTGTCGGTGTTTAATGAAGGTTTGAGAGTGATTATATAAAATTATTCTGAAATACGTAAATCTAACGGGTGGTTGTTTTGTGCTATTATTTTGAAATTGGATGGGTTTAACTGGTGTTGATGTTTTAGTGTGTTCTCTGATAGTAGAATTGGAGGGATTAGTTATATTTTTACCTGTACGCGGTGATACTCCCCTATGTTCGTTGGAGTTCACGTGGGATTGGCTCATCATTCTACCAACGTTGATGGCTGAGCAGTCATCACACACACACACACATATATATATATATATAGGGGCTATATATATATATATATATATATATATATTATATAGCCAACTGGGGCTGGAATTTTGCCAATGCCGGGGCTATGGCTGGGGTTGTCTAAAATTTGTAAAGAGGTCAAAAGCATTGAAATTTTAGGTTAAGAAAATTAGATATAAATTTAATTTAGGTTTACTTAATGATGGAGTAGAATAACCAATATTTACTTAAATTAATGATTATATATGCATTTTCTCTGAAAAAAAAAAAAAAGATTTCCAGAAAATTAGATTTAGTATAATAGTTTCAGAAATACAAATTTCCCCCCCCCCCCACCTGATTCATAATAGTAATTCAATTGGTTTACTTAGGTAAACCCCTAAGGTAAAGTTAAAAAAAATGCAAGATTTAAAATTATCAATATAACCTGTATTCATACATATCTTTGTTATTTTATTGCTATGTATTATCAAACTTGTATCATTTAGCTACATTACTTCAAAATTATTATTTTGTTTATACTTTCAGTCAATATGTCTAAACGATCAGCTTTAGCAGTATGGGAGAACTTTACAATGTTTCAGGATAGGCTCGAAATAGCTAAATGTAACATCTGCATCAAGTAAAAAAATTTCAACTAAATCCTTACGGGAGCATCTAAAATCAAAGCACAAAGATGAACATTCACTAGTAGAAAAGGAGCGGTCAAAAGAAACAGAAAAGAAAAAGAAAACACTGAAAAAAAAAAAAAATCTTAATTTTCTTATATTTTATTTGAAAAATAATTTTTATTATTTGACTGATTGAGCTGAAATTTGCAGGGTAAATGTATTTTTTCTTGAAGTTCTAAGTTGATTTCAAGCGTTTTTCTGAGTCTATAACGGTTTGAAAGTTATTTGAACCCAAATTTGAAAAAAAAAAAAAAAAAAAACAAACATTTTTTTAAATAGTGGAGTCAAATCACTGGTCCACATGAGCAGAAAATTTAACTGAAATAATCTTCGCCCCAATTTCTTGCATTAGTGAGAACAGATTTTTAATATCACATAAAGGAAAAAGTTATAAGCACTTGAATTTTTTTTTCCTTCAAAAATTGTACCCTTCCGGAGAAAATTATTTTAATGAAAATGCTACCTATTAATTTTTTTTTATTTTTGGATATTGTTTAGAGAAGGGACAGGGATACAACTTTTATTTAGTGCATTATTAAATGCTATTTGTTTGAAGCGAGATATAACCTCTCAAACTTTTGGAATTTTTGAAATTTGGTAAAAAATGGACCTTTTTTGAGAAGTTATATCTCAAAACCAACGAATATCAAATAAATTTGTAGGAATTTGTAGTCCCATCCCTTCTCTATACACCGCCAAAAATAAATGTTATAATTGTAGTTTTTTTTAATTTTTTTTATATTTTTCTTTCTGAAAAGGCGGATTTGGGCTTATAGCATTTTTCTATAACTCTGGGAACAATAGTCTGTTAGAAGCTTTTGTAGCCCATAGAATTTTAAATATAAAATCCAAATTTCAGAACATTCCGAAAAGTGGTTTGGCCCCACCATTCATTTGAAAAAGGGTCAAATTTCAAAAAAAAAAATAAACGACTTTTAACCATTATAGACTCTGAAAAATGCTAGAAATATATTTTCACCGGGGAAAAAAGCTATATACACTGAAAATTTCAGGAGAATCTGCTGAAAATGAAAAAAAATTTTTTTTGAAGTTGGACTGTCCATTTAATAAGAAAAATTTGCCTTAACCCCGGCAGGCAAACCCCTGTTTTCCCTGATTTTTTTGCCAGGGCTGGAACCAGAGCTCTAATATATATATATATATATATAAATTTATATATATATATATATATATATATATATATATATATATATATATATATATATATATATATTATATATATATATATATATATATATATATATATGAGAAGGAGAGTCAAACTTTGTTGGTAACAGCTTGCAATAATATAGAGAGCTGGTACCAGTGATAGACATGGTTTGATAAGTGTCAGATGGGTGGCAGCTTTAAGCTCGAATGTTATATGAATACTTAAATCCATTTTTGTCCTCTTCATCAACTGGGACATCATCACATGCAACTAAACAGTCTACACAGAAATAGAACCACTTCAAGATAAAAACATCAAATGACAATTTTGACAATGAAGGAGATCTCAAACATCCATTCACACCAATGAAAAATGTTAATACATGTAAAGAAATGAAAATGAAAGTTCTATATTAGTGTAAAAGTGGTGACACCATTGATAACATGCACCAAAGAGTATCACTAAGATTTTAATGCATGTCCATAAAAACAGCATGTACACAATTGACTTATGAAGTTTTTAAGCAACAGTAATTCTATGATAGACTTTTTAAGACCATGTCAAGCAAGCCAGGTAGTGACGCTGGAGGTCATTTCAGCAATAGAAGCTATGTTTCGGAATAATTAGTGCAAAAGTGATTGAAATAGTTGGGATATAATTGATAAAAGCCTCTGCACCCCATATTGTCCATGACATTATGCAGTATAGGAAAGTTTTGCAAGGTGGGTGTCATGGCAAGTAACTTATGAATTGGAAATTTTATGTGTAGATGCCTATAAGAAGCTTCTGCTGCATTTTGTAGCTGAAGGTGATTTCTTCCTATGATAAACTGTAACAGTAAATGGAACCAGTGCCCATTGCCACCAACCAGATATCAAGAAAGCAAGCAAAGAGAGGTGTCATAGCACCTCACTAAAACTGAGCAAGATTCTGCATACAAGCATTGACTGGGAAGGTTATGCTGACTCTTTTTTGGGGAATGAGAGCATCATTTTGGAGCACTATATACCTAGAGGAGAAATAGTGACTGATGCTTGTCTCATGAGGAACCATCTCTGCCCTGCAATCGGTCAGAATGTTGTAGACTTAAAAATATAGGTGTTTTGCTGCATTACTTTTCCCAATACTGCCTGTGCTACTATGCAACCATCCAAGAGTTATCTTTTTTCCCCCATCCACTATATACACCAGACTTCATCCCAAGTGGTGTTCACATTTTTGAACTGCTCAGAGAGTCTCTTAGGGGAGGGGTGGGCAGGACTATGCAGTGTATGAGTAGCTACAGCCAAACCCATGAGATTTTGATAAAGGTATCCATACACTTCCAAAACACTGGAACACTTGTATTGCATGCCATGGAGATTGCTAAAATATATATATATATATATATATATATATATATATATATATATATATATATATATATATATATATATATATATATATATATATATATATATATATATATATATATATATATATATGAACCGACCGGGGCCCCGGCCCCGGCCAATCCCGGCCATTTTTACTGGCCCCGGCCCCGGCTAAAAATCAGGGAAAACCGGGGTTGCCGGCCGGGGTTAAAATGGCAAATTATACAAAAAAAATTTTTTTTTTAATTTTTTAGCCAATTCTGCTGAAACTTTCAGTGTATATAGATTTTTTAAAGGTAAGAAAAGTCCATTTCTAGCGTTTTTCCGAGTCTATTACGGTTAAAAGTTTTTTTTTTCTTTTTTTTTTTGTGGAAATTTTACCCTTTTTCAATAAAATGGCGGTGCCAAACCACTTTTTAGAATGAGCTGAAAGTTGGATTATTTATTCAAAATTATATGGGCTACTAAAGCCTCTAATAGACTTTTGTTCCCAGATTTACAGAAAAACTGTTATAAGCCAAAAACTGACAAACTAGAAAAAAAAATTTTTGAACTAAAAAATCCACCTTTTCAGACAAAATCTTTTTTAAAAAAATACAACTATAACATTTCCTATTTTTGGTGTGTATAGAGGAGGGGTGGGGCTACAAATTCCTCTATGTACTTTATTCGATGAGATTTGTTGGTTTTGAGATATAGCCTTCAAAAAGGTCCATTTTTGGCCAAATTTCAAAAATTCCCAAAGTTTGAGAGGCTATATCTCGCTTCAAACAAAGGGCATTTAAAAATGCACTAAATAAAAATTGTTGCCCTGTTCCTCTTCTAAACAATATTCACAAATAAAAAAAAATAGTAGATAGCGTTTTTTTTTTTTAAATATTTTTTTCCTCCAGAAGGGTATGATTTTTGCAAATTTTTTTTCAAGTGCTTAAAACTTTTTTCTAGACATGATATCAAAAACCTATTCCGACCAATGCAAGAAATTGGGGCAAAGGTATTCAGTTAAATTTTCAGCTCATGTGGACCAGTGGTTTGACCCAGTTATTCATTTTTTTCAACTTTGGGTCCAAATAAGTTTCAAACCGTTATAGACTCAAAAAAATGCTCGAAATCAACTCAGAACTTCGTGAAAAAATTCAAATACTTTGAAAATTTCAGCTCAATCAGTCAAATAATAAAAAAAAAATTTCAAACAAAATATAAGAAAATTAAGATTTTTTTCCTTTTCTGTTTCTTTTGACCGCTCCTTTTCTGCTAGTGAATGTTCATCTTTGTTGTTTTGATTTTAGATACTCCAAAAAGATTTGGTTGAAATTTTTTTACTTGTAGCACCCGGAGGCTCTCCTCTAATTTTCTGACTGCAGATGTTACATTTAGCTATTTCGAGCCTATCCTGAAACATTGTAAAGTATTCAAATACTGCAGAAGCTGATCTTTTAGCCATATTGACTGAAAGTATAAACAAATAATAATTTTTAAATAATGCAGCTAAATGATACAAGTTTGATACATGGCAATAAAATAACAATGATATGTATAAATACAGGTTAAATTGATAATTTTATATCTTACATTTTTTCAAACTTTACCTTTGGGTCTTACCTAGGTAAACGTGTTAAATCACTATTATGAATTAGAATAATTTTTTTTTTTAATTTTTGTACTTTTTTTAAACTTTAAATATACAAAACTGTAATTTTCTGATTTTTTTTTAGAGAAAATGCATATAATCATTAATTTAAGTGAATGTTGCCTATTCTACTCCTTCCTTACAATTAAAAAACCTTATATCTAATTTTCTTAACCCAAAATTTCAGTGCTTTTGACCTCTTTACAAATTTTAGGAAACCCCGGCCCTAACCCCGGCCCCGGCCCCGGCCAAATTCCAGCCCCGGTCGGTCCCTATATATATATATATATATATATATATATATATATATATATATATATATATATATATATATATATATATATATATATATATATATATATATATATATATATATATATATATATAGTAAGTCAAATAAAAACTATAAATCTGTTCATTATTGCACATTTTATTGAATACAAAAAGTATACAAGTATACCTTTTGTATTCAATAAATTGTACAATAATGAACAGATTTAGTTTTTATTTTACTATATATATATATATATATATATATATATATATATATATATATATATATATATATATATATATATTATATATATATATATATATATATATATATATATATATATATATATATATATATATATAATTTTGCTATGCTAATGATTCCACCATTTTTTTCTCCTTTTGTTTTGAAAGATGTGACACCCAATAACATTTAATTGATGCTAGATGTGCTGTCTTAAAGCAGTTAACCTTAGGTCTTTCTCACATATCTTATTTTAGACACAGAAAATAAGATTGTTTTCAGTGCCTCAAAAACTCGGTTCCTCCATTTTTCTAATCAACAATAGTCTTCCACAAAGCTATGTTATCATCTTTGAAAGCATTTTCAAACCCTCATCTGTCATAAATATTTTTCTTTTTCTTGTGAACTTTATGAAGAATTGCATTACTTTCTAAACAAGCTACCAAGAGGTTGGTTGCTTTGGGATACCTACATACTGTAATTTATTCATGCCTCCCTAGTTGTATGTTCTTGAAAGGGGTTTTGTTCAGACATATGGAGTACGCCTCACAGATCTCAGGTGATTTCTCACTCATGCAGTTCTCCTCAAAAAGATGGAGTCTACGGGTTTTCAACTTACCAACTCTTTAGCTTTTGCTAACTCCAGTCTCTTTCTGCCTATCAAACTATTACATCACTCTCTCGATACTACTGCTATTACAATGGCCACTGCTTTTCTGAAATCTCATTGTGTACCTTGTCCATTAAGAAGGACTGATTCACTTTTCTACACAATCTCATCCTCTTTCTATTCAACTCTGACCTCAAACTTAACCGCTATTCACACTCTTATGTGTACTTGTAAAGCCTGAAATACACTTCTTTTATCTATTTTCCCTACTTTTTTTTTTTTTTTGACTTGCACACTAATCCTTGTGTATTGAGATATGTCAGCTTTTAATTTGACCAAGATTCCTTCATTTTCCAAACTTTGGTAGAAATTAGTAGACCTTTGTCTAATCTTTTCCCACCTAGTGATATATATATATATATATATATATATATATATATATATATATATATATATATATATATATATATATATATATATATATATATATATATATATATATATATATATATATATATACACACACAAGCACACACACACACAAACACGTGCGCGCGCACACACACACGGGTGAGCTGAAAAGTAACGTCTGTACTGCCATAAAATCTCATACACTGCAGATTAGGTTATGAAATAAAGACATAAAAAAGGTCAAAAGTTTATTCAATGAATGTATAATATCATTTTTTTACATAATCTCCTCGAACATTAATACATTTCTGCAAACGTTAGACCCACTTCTCCAAACTGGATGAAAAGAAGTCCTGATCTATTTTCTTCAACCAGTTTGCCACTATTTTCTTCATCTTATTATCTGAACCAAATCTCACTCCCTGGAGACTTTCTCAACTTTGGAAATGAGTGAAAATCACTGGGGGCCAGATCAGGATTGTAGAGAGACTAGGTGATCAAAGACCTCAGTTCAAGCATTGAAGCTTTGGAAGCTTCTGGGCACTGGAATGTGGTCAAACATTGTCATGATGCAGGAGCAAAATGGGACAGTTTTGTCTTATTTGACAGATGTGACTTCCAGTTTTTGAAGATTTTCACAATAACCGTCAGAGTTTACAGTTGTGTCCTTTATCATATATTCTGAATAGACCGAGGGCCTCCATATCCCAGAATGCCGTCAGCATGAGTTTACCAGCTGAAGGTTGTCTTAAACTTCTTGTACGCCAGCTGAGCTTGGGTGTCTGAATTCCATGGAGGCTCATTTTTCTTCTGGATTGTAGTATTTGTCCCACATTTCATCTCCCTTTACAATGTTTTGAATATATATATATATATATATATATATATATATATATATATATATATATATATATATATATATATATATATATATATATATATATATATATATATATATATATATATATATATATATATATATATATATATATATATATATATATATATATATATATATATATATATATATATATATATATATATATATATATATATATATATATATATATATATATATATATATATATATATGCTTCAACAAGTTATCGCTATTAGCTTCCATTTTTCTATTACTGTACAACAACGAAACTATATAACTGTACCATTCACATGTTAATCTATTCTACAAGCTTCAATCTTTCAAATGCAGGTCTGAACATGTTTATATCTGTTTCCATTGCTTAGAAACACATCAACAGACATTTTTCAGACTGCCCTCATATATATATATATATATATATATATATATATATATATATATATATATATATATATATATATATATATATATATATATATATATATATATATATATATATATATATATATCAATTAGATTTCCATTTATATTTGTTAAGGGTATTGCTCTCAGCTCATTTGCTGATTGCAGCTTGTCTGCCTGCCACTTACAGCATCTGATAAAAAAAATTTATCTTGTAAATAAAGAAACTGAATCTATTTATTTATTTAATCTTGATAATGGAAATAACATTGAATACTCTGGACTGTTTAAGTGAGAGATTATATATATATATATATATATATATATATATATATATATATATATATATATATATATATATATATATATATATATATATATATATATATATATATATATATATATATATATATGACAGGAGAAAGTAGTATAGAATGCAGACTAATAACATAGTAAAAGTTAGCAATTTAGATCAATGTTATAAATTTAGGACAATCAGGAATCCATATTATTGCCACAAAAAAAAAAAAAAAATAAATTGAAAATGGCTTCGTAAATAAGTCTTATTTTAATAATCACAAATATTTTTATATTAGTCTTTTTTTATTTTTTTGATGAAAGTTTTACAGGAAAAATGATATTTGTTTAAAAAATTGCTTAATTAGCAATGTGGCAACATATATTTAAAATAGAGATCTTTCTGGGACAGGAACTTAATTAAAAAATAGGCATTGTAGTTTGAATTTAAACTCAAATGCAAAAGGGGTTATCCCCATTTTGTCTATGAATCTCCCTATCCATCTGACCTATTGTGTATATATATATATATATATATATATATATATATATATATATATATATATATATATATATATATATATATATATATATATATATATATATATATATATATATATATATATATATATATATATATATATATATATATATATATATATATATATATATATATATATATATATATATATATATATATATATATATATATATATATATATATATATATATATATATATATATATATATATATATATATATATATATATATATATATATATAGTGTTAATAAATTGAAGGATGCTTAATAACAGCTGTTATTTATTGTTACTTATTATATGTATATAACCATTTTGAAGGTAATCTAAAAATATATGTCAGGTGCCAAATGATGAAGCTAATTATTTGTAATATTGTACTTGTCAACAATTAAATTTAAATATTAGTAAAAAAATCATTTTGCTAAGGATAATATTGTGGTAAATTAAGTTTTCAAGGTTTAATCTTACCCAACAATATAATTGAGCTCTCATTTATTGGTCATAATGCAATTTTCTACAGGAAACATTGAAATCTGTTTAGTACTTTGTTATTAATTTTACACATATATTTCATTATTATATTGGCTGTTTACCAGTAAGCATGATCGTTTTTATTTTACAGCATGGTTTATGTTAAACATTTATTTAGCATTATCTAATTTTCTTTTTGTTTGAAAGATAAGCAAGTTTTCAATAAATATGCATTTGGGAAAGATGAAGACAAAATTATTATAGATATAATTGCTGAATTGATTTTATATTTCAAATTCAATAGATATACAGTATCAAATTTGAATATAAATGTAACTGATAATTTGACTACATTTCTTTCCAAATCTTTTTTTAAAATTTTCAACTAAACCTCAAGTGATCATATTAAGTATATATATATATATATATATATATTATATATATATATATATATATATATATATATATATATATATATATATATATATATATATATATATATATATATATATATATATATATATATATATATATATATATATATATATATATATATATATATATATATATATATATATATATATATATATATATATATATATATATATATATATATATATATATATATATATATATATATATATAGGGTGTCCCTTATTTTTTGATTGATATCAAAAAAAAATTTTACGCATACCCTCTATTTTTGATCTCTTACATCTGAAACATTGTTTTTTTTTTAATTTTACCATTACCAGAGGTTGTCAATCAGGTGCCAATTCATATTTTTGCTTACTCTATTTTGGTACATCCATACTTAGTTTCTTATTTTCAGTTACATTAGGAGTATATGTTAGATTCCATGACTTTATTTTGTGTTTTTATTTGGATTCACATATGTTTTTGTTGGATGTGTGAACCACCAAATAACTGGAGCTAAACTACCATCTAATTGACAAGTGTTATCCATCATTTTCTATGCAAGAGGTTAGGCCTACACTCAGTGAAAGGACTAATTTAGTTGTGCACGAATGAAATATTATGGGGAAAAAACAAGGATTCAAACAAGATTTCCTCTCAGTAGTTTATAGCAATTGCTGAAATTTGCTATCTAGAGTAACCTACAAAAAAAAATTTGGAAAAAATCTATAGAAACCTTTAGACAACATGGAAAAAAAAAATGAAAATAACTTGGATAACCTCTTTGGATATAACCTATGCAAATACTCTTCAAGTGATTAAAATTGAAGAAGATAATATTTGGTTGCTTCAACAGAAAGAGCCAGGATGGACAGGTTCTTTAGGTGGTATTGATAAAAATCTTTTAAAAAGGATGAAAGAGCAAGAGAAAAGAAAGAAGAGAAGATAATTAAGCAATTTCATCTATCTTATCTGCTCTCCAATCCTCCTGGGTGGATGATACAGATACAATGATCTCTAGTGAATCTTGAAAGAAGTAATGAAGATTTTGTTTTAAAACCCATAGTGGAAGCATCAAAAGAAACTGTGGAGAGCGAGAAACTAAAGTCATCATGACACTGAAGTTAGCAGCTGCATTAGAAGGAATGTTATTTGAGATGCTGTTTATATCCTTCAGGCAACAGCAGATGATGTAGGACATATTGATGAGTTTTCAGTAAATCAATCAACCTTTCAACGAGCTTGGCAAAACCTAAGAAAGAATTGTACTAAAGAAATTAAATCTATTTTTCAAGAAAGTATGCAAAATTTTGTTACACTTTTTGGGATGGTAAACTTTTACCTTCATTATATGTCAGGGACCCAAAAGAAGAAAGACTTACAGTTGTTATTACGTATGCTGAAAATGAGCAATTAATTGGCTTCAAAATTGTAAACTTATCAGATAGGGAAACAGGTCAGAGTTGTGATGAATGAAATAAAAATACTGGGAAATAGAAGACAAGGTTCAAATTCTTTGTAGTGACACAATTGCATCGATTACTGGTTGGTATCAATATGGCCGTTGTATTTATTGAACAAATGTTAAACAGAGGTATATTGTATTTTCCATGCTGCCATCATATATATGAATTAATTTTACATAGTATATTTGAATACAAAGCACCATAAGTAACAAACAGTCCTGAAATACTATTTTTAAATCATTCCGAGAGAAATGGAAGCACTTTAATATAAATAATTATTGATCATGATCTCTTGAAAACTTTTTGGAAAGTAGTTGAACGAATTTCTGAACTTTTTTAAGGAATTTAAAAAAAGAAGTTATTACGAAGTGATTACCTTGTGCTTATTGTTATGCATAATATATTTGGGTGGAGATTTGGTACAGAATTTAAAAATTCATCCTCCAGGGGCTTTGATCAAGTCGTTGGATGACTCAAACAATTTATTCTTTAAAAATATATTTGTCAAGACATGAACTTCAGTTATGTTATGAAGATACAAAGTCTTTAAATTTTCTTTGTATATATATTGTGAAGTTTACATAAGACCATGGTATAAGTGCAATTCAGCGGAAGTAGCACCAAAATAACAATTTTGTTTTGTAAAATTAAAAGAATTCAAGAATATTGATCCCATTATGTCTGGAGGAACTCTTATAAAAAAAATTTTCAGCATTTGTTGTATTTATCAAAGGAAGGGTCAATTTTATCTATCTTTAATGACAATATAGCTTGAAACCATAATAAAGATCACACAGAATTTAAATAATGATTGTCAAAACTATACAAAGGGGGATATTGTTCCACCTGGTAGAATAAATGAGAAATTCTTTGGCAAATAGATTTACTCTTGTTTTATTATTATTTCGGAAAAACTGGGTTAATTTAAAATAAAAGCTGGCATGAGCCTGTATTGATTTCCTGAAATAATGCCCTTCTACATGGTGACGGAGCAACTCATATGCTTTCGCAAAATGGATTGTTGGGTTCTTAAAAGTAGTGAATGATATAGTGGTAAGAAGCATAAAGCTGATGCAGGACATTCATGGATGTTTAACTACAGATGAGCAACAGAGGGAGCATTTGTTGTGTTGTATTCAAGAACATAGACCAATATTCCCAGACTGTAAGAAACAAACATTAAAAAGAAAATATGGCAATGACATGACGTTGATGATGTATAAATACACTACTTAAGAGCTTTTTTTCATATTTTTTATTATACTTTAAATTATATGTAACGCTTTTTTCATTATCCTATAAATATATATTTATTTTTCATGCTTCTTTCCTTGAAGAATGATTTTGTAAGATATTCAGGAAAGTGATTTTTAATTGTTAATAAGATTTTAAATTAATACAAACTTTTAAAACATGTTCTTCTCTTTCATTTTAGCAGAATTTTGTACCAAATATTGTTGCATTCAAAATGTTATTGTTTATATCTCTAAAATAGTTTTGTGCACATAAAAATTAATAACATTAATAAAAAGCTGACTTTGCTGTATATGGGAAAGAAAATTTGGTGGAAATTTTATTTTATTTTATTTACAAAAGTACTTTTTGAAGGAAAAAACAGTATGCGGGTACTACTAATTTTTCAAAATTGGCACGGATTATTGATATCCAATTGAGCTTAAATTTCACACACAAATAGGAATCACAAAAGAGAATAAAAGTAGCGGGTATACATTCATATTTTCTCAAAAAAAAATTTCCCCCACCCTCAAAAAAAAAAAAAAAAAAATATATAATATATATATATATATATATATATATATATATATATATATATATATATATATATATATATATATATATATATATATATATATATATATATATATATATATATGAGTGTTAAAAGACCATTAATTAATCTTCTTTCCCAATAACATTATTTAATTGTAATTACAAGTGTGTTCTTTACCCTCTATCGACCTATTGTTTGACTTAATCATCCTTTTCGTTTCGTTTTAATTCTGCTTCAGGTGACCAAAGGTGTAACTAAAGATTTAATCAACAGCAACAAGCATTTCAGAGCCCTTATTGATTTGGGTTATAAGGTGAGAAAGAAGGCTCTACTTACAATAAAAAAAAGCAAATTAAACATGGTTTAGATCTTTCCTTTTTCCTTACCTGTTCCTATGAATTTTTTTTTATTATTTTGTTTCTTGATTTAATATTTGCTTTTTTTTTTGTTGTTTTAAATGCTTTTATGTTCATGCATGCATTTAGAAAGTGTGAATTAGACTATTTGTAAAACATCTCTTTAGTTGGGGTAAGAAATTTTCATTTTATAGTATTCTTGTTTTGTAATTGTCTAATATAAAATTTTAATTAAGTAATGCTGAGAATGGGCTATATTTATGTAGGACTTATTGCTTCTTTTATAAGTTGTAAGAAAGAGCTTACTTTGTTTGCTTAAAAGGATAGAATATTTATAGAATTATTGCAACATCTCTTGAGCACTACCCTCGTATCTCTCTCTCTCTCTCTCTCTCTTTTTTTTTTTGGTGTGTGTGTGTGTGTTCGTAGTTATAGAATGATATTTTGTGTAGTAAGTTTTGGGGATGAAGAGCGTTTAAAAATCAAATATTTCATACTTAAAATTTTAAGTTAAAGCTTTTATATATATATATATATATATATATATATATATATATATATATATATATATATATATATATATATATATATATATATATATATATATATATATATATAATATATATATACTTTTTTTTTTTTTTTTTTTTAATTTAGTCCTCTGTTTTATGAGCCCTTTGCTTGCATCAATAGTTTTTTTTTTCTGATATTTACAAATACATAAATACTTTAAGATTTCATTTTGTATATTTTTTTTCACTGATATGATTATAATTTTAAAAATATATATGATTACTACTGAAATATTAAAAATGTTAACACCTTATTCATCATGTTTTTTTTTTAAAAAAAAAAAAAAAAAAAAAAAAAAAATTTAAAAAAAATGAAAAAAAAAAAAAAAAAAAAAAAAAAAAAGAAACATTTTCACATTCACACAGATATGTACATCAGCTATTATGGTAGGCACTTAATTTTTTGACAGCTGATCCTTCTTCTTTAAAAGAATTCATTTTCTGAGGTTAACAAATGAGTGTTTATCCATGCTTATTATTAATTGCCGCTACCATGAAGTAGGGTTGATAAATAAATAAAATTATATATATATATATATATATATATATATATATATATATATATATATATATATATATATATATATATATATATATATATATATATATATATATATATAATATATATATATATATATATATATAAACAATCAAATATCGACCCTAATAAAATCTCACACAACTAACAACTACCAAAACTTCCTCATCAAAAACTTGGACAACACAAACAGCAAAAGAGTCTGGAAAACAATCCACACAATTCACAATGCAAAAAACAACCCACTTCACACTCACGAAACTCCAACCAATCCCACTACACAAACCCCATTAACTCCCAAACAACACATCAACCTACTGGCCACACACTTTGCTAAACAAAGTAGCTTACCTACCCACCCACAAAACAGAAAAATAATCAAAAAACTGAAAAAGCTACGCAACAACCAAAACAACTTAAACACCATCACACCCACACACACAAAACACCATTAAAACTATCAAAAACTCTCCAGCAACAGGACCAGACAACATATCAAATATCACCTAAAACACCTATCCATCCACACAATCACATACATAACCTCCATCTTCAACAAATCCATCCAACTCAACTATATCCCACCACAATGGAAAAAAGCCTTAATCATCCCTAAACTAAAATCTGGCAAAGACCCTTCAATCCCCTCCTCTTACCGCCCAATCTCCCTATTTATCCACCATCTCAAAACTTCTTGAAAAACTAATCCTAAATTCTATCCTCCAATTCATCCCACAACAAAACTTCCAACACGGGTTCAAACCCAACCACTCCACCACCACTGCACTTACCAACATCATCCAACCTATATTAAACGGACTAAACCATAAGCCATATCACAAAACTATATTAATAGCAATTGACATAAACAAAGCCTTCGATACTGTCCCGAGACATAATCTTATCCATAAAATCCTCCAATCCAACATCCCAACAGATACTAAGAAATGGCTATCCAACTTCCTATCAGGAAGAACCGCCCAAATACAACAAAACGGCCATAAATCACGTACCATCAACATAAAGAACGGAGTTCCCCAAGGAGCCATACTCTCCCCCACTCTATTTAACCTTTACACAGCAGACCTCCCACAACCACAAACAACTTTCACCCACATCACCTCATACGCCGACGACATAACTATAGCCACCACTCACAAAGACCTCACCACCGCAACATTACTCACTCAAGACTACCTAACTCAACTCCAAACTTGGCTAGTCGAAAACAGGATGACAGCATCCCCAAACAAATCCTCCATAACCCTCATAACAACAGACAAACACATATCCAACACCCACCCACAAGTCCTACTAAACAACACCCCCATACCCTTCAACAAAACCCCTAAGATCCTTGGCCTAACATTTGACACTCGCCTCACGTTCTCCAAGCACATTCAAAATACCACCTCAGCCGCAAACAGAAAACTCAACATCCTCAAAACAGTTGCCAACACAGACATACACAACAACATACAAACCTCAATTGCAATCTACAAACAATTTATACGCCCCACCATTAACTACGCCTCCCCTGTCTGGCACCCTCTGCTCTCCGACAAAAACTTAACGACACTCCAAATAACGCAAAATAAAGCCCTTCGCACCATCACCGGCTGCACACGCACAACCCCTCAACAACACCTACACAACGAAACCAAGATACTACCCATAAGGAATCACCTCGAAATGATAGGCACCCAATTTTATGCAAAAACACGCCTACCCACACACCCATGTCACAATACTCTCCTCCAACCTACCCCACAAAGACTAACACAGCCTCCATCGTCCACCGGCGCCTTTTACAAACAGATCCTAAATCACATCCCCCCAATACCACAACAACCAAACATATACACACTCAACTAACACATTCATACATGATCAACAGACCTCCAAACAACATCCTTAACAGACCCCCCCCCGAAATAAACCCCGAACTTCAACAACCTCCCAAGACACTTACAAACCTCACTTGCAAGATTGAGATGCGGGCACCACCCAAACCTACAACATTACAAACACGAATTCAAAATAAACCAGGCAGCATCTCCCACCTGTACTAGATGCGGAATGGCCCCGGAGACCGTGAAACACTTTCTATTACGCTGTCCTTCCAACTCTCGCCCCAAACTCTTCTGGGGCATCACTTCTTTGAAGGATCTCTGGACGAGACCGACTGCGGCAGGAAGCTTCATTAGCGAAGTGTGGCCGCCTCAACATGGGGTGGTCAGGGGGTGAGAAGGTAAAAAAAAAAAAAAAAAAAAGGTATATATATATAATATATATATATATATATATATATATATATATATATATATATATATATATATATATATATATATATATATATATATATTATATATATATATATATTATTTCACCTCTGGTGGGCAAAGGCTAAGATCTACTATGATTTAAACCAGTTACAGAGAAAATCGGAAATGAAAAAAAGAGAAAGAAGAAAAGTTAGAGTTGATATATTATGCAAAATGCCAGAAAAGGTGTGTGGAAGAAGAACCTGAAAGATTTTTGCATTTTAAACAAATTAGTTTTTGGTGTTACAGAGAATAGATGCAACTTATATTTCCGAGAGGAAATATAAGTTGCATGAGGTTCTAGAGTTTGAAGACAATAAAGTCATTTGCACAGTGAGGTAAGACATTCTTCCAAGCAGATCACATGTTAGATTCAGTGATTTCTTCCCATGACATCTGAATATTTTCAATTGCTTGTCGTATGTTGTATTTTTTTTTCCAAAATTCTGGTAAGGAAATTTTGGTTTCCTCATCTGTTGCCTTTAGAGCCTGCCCAAATGTTTTTTGGAGATAAAAAGCTTTGAATGTCGCTGCTGTTCCTTGATGCATTAGTTGCAACTGAGAGATTGTATTCGGCGGCAAAAATACGACTTTGACATTTTCATTTTGATCGTTGAGAGAAGTAGAATGGCTAGGGACATTGTCTAAAAGCAAAAGGACTTTGAAGTCGATGTTCTGACTCTTGCAGTAATCTTTCGCAGTAGGACAAAAATATGAAGTTAACTAGTTTTGAAAGACAATTTTGGTTATCCATAATTTTTTATTTGAACATCAAATAACTGGTAGGGTTCGCTTATTAAACCCTCTTAGAGCCCTGGGATTTTCTGAACGGAAGACAAGCAATGGCTTAAGCTTAAAATCCCCTTCTGCATTGATTCCTAATAAAAGTGTAATGAGATCTTTAGCTACCTTATACCCCAGTTTTGATGTTTCATTTCTTGCCAAAAAAGTTTTGGATAGCATTTTTCATACATACAATTGAAAAAGAAAATCTTCAACAATTTTTCTAGAAGAATCTACTTTATCTGCACTTTTCGATTCTCCAACGATTTTGACATGAAGTCCTGATCGATTTTTGAATCGGTCAAACCACTCAAAACTGTTAGATTCATTAACATTTTCTATCTCACCTTTAAATTTATTTTCTTTTAATGCAGCAAAAAGTACAAAAAGGAATTTTATTTTCGTTGCAATCTTCAACCCACAGTGATAATAAGTGCTCCATTTCAATCATTATTAATGACCTGTTGAGCGTGATTTGCATACTATGAGAAGTTGATGCTACCTTACCTTGCTCCTTATACTCTCTACTTTTATTTAAAATAGTTGGAACTGTTGATTCACTAATCCAAATCTTAACTGTTGATTCACTAATCCAAATCCAAATAATCTGCCCAATCTTAACATTTCTTGCACCATCTTCGTGTCTTTTTATAACTTGAAGCTTTTCTTCCAAAGTAATAACATTTTGTTTTTTCTTAATGCTATCAGCGTGATCTTTGGCATTTCTTTTATCCATGATGAGGGAGAAAAATTAAAAATGGCAACTAGTCTGCAAATTATTAAAATTACCAAAGTAGAAGAAATATGCACGTCTACTCTCCAAGGAGATTGCGTGTACACTGCACTGACTGCATCCTGTGGATCTCTCACTGACTCACCAGTGGTGCCAAGTGTGACCATCTGGGGAGCTATATACACGCAATCACCGGAAAGAAACCGCGCATGTTTCTACTCTGACAATTTTTATAACTTGCAATTTTTCGTATCGCGTTAATTGGGAAAGATAGCGTTTTAAGCGGGGGAGGGTAACATTTGAATCGCACTAAATTCAGATCGCGTATATCGAAGTCGCTTTAAGCGGGGTTTATATATATATATATATATATATATATATATATATATATATATATATATATATATATATATATATATATATATATATATATATATATATATATATATATATATATATATATATATATATATATATATATATATGGTTGGTCAGAAAATTTGAAATAGATATTTAGGCTTCAATTAGCTGATGGTCTTTGGAGACTTGTTTGAGTGGTCAATCAGTTGTTCCACCATTTCTGGTATAGAGCGATTTTCCATGGCTTGTACCAAGAAAGTTCCACTCAGACTCTAAATGTTGAACTTATTTCTGTGGCTGTACAAATTGATGAAGTTCTTGTAGTTTTTATATTGTGGGCTGAACCATCACTGAAGTAGATTTGTTGTAACATTTGTTTGAGTCATCAAATATTTGATCATCTTTCGAATAAGCATGTGTTTGGATACTGTATTGTGTTGCATGTGATTCGAAATAATGCAACAGTTAACTATGCAGTATGCACACTTCATTGATATAGTAAGCAGGAAATGTATGTAATGTTGCTTGTTAGTGTTAGCTTTCCAAATGAAACCCCTGGGCAGCATCTTGCATCTTCGAATTTAAGCTTGGCTCTAGGACAATGTTACTCATTTTCTGAATATTAGATATTTGGATGTGTGAAAACCATTTTCTGATCTGAATAGATCTTTTGGTTTAAAAATTTGGGAAGTTTCAAAGTGTATGGTCCGCTGAAGATGACATTTAAATAATATTGGTTCTATAAAAGAGCTCTGACAAGTGCATTGAACAAGTTGTAGTTGGGTTTTAGACAGAGGAGTTTGTGTTCTCACTGAACTATTCAAATTAATTGAAAATTTTTATTTTTATTTTTAAGTTCCTTTGTATTATTAGGTGATTTTCTTTTGTATTAGAAATGGTGGTGTTATTGTATGTATTTTAAATTATTTCATAATTTAATTAAATAGTTGGTTATGGGCTTATCTAGTTTTTCAAATTTTCAGGTTTCTATTAACTAGGCTATCACAAGTTTTTGTTTGCTTATTTTTAGGTATCTGTTTATTATTTTTGTTTTAAATTGCAGGGATTTCCCCCCCTCTGTAGTTGATTAATAGTTGTAGTTTAGGTTTTCAAAACAATAGGTTAAACTAAAGTTTATATTTACCTTAGGAAGTTTTTCAAAACCATAGGCTAAACTAGGTAAAGTCTTTTAATTTATTTACTTAGTGATTTTGATTTATTTGAAGCTTTTGTCATTAGCAAACTTATTAATTTATTTGAAGTATATACTGCGTTGCATGTGTGAAACTGTAAGAGAAGAACATGTGATTGTGTGTCCTTTTTGTTTTAATCAATGACTCGACCCTCCATTCTTGTACTCATTTCAATTCTGCTCCTTCTTTTGCATCTACGGTTACCTCTCATCTTCATCTTTCCGATTCCATTCTTGCTGATTTGGATAGAATTTCCTGATGGGATTGTCTCAACTTTGTGAAATTCAACTCTTTAATTACTCAACTTCTTGAAATCTCCCTCTCAAAGACACCTAACTTTTCTGCTTCTTTTAATGATTCTCCCGCCTCTCCTGTTGATAGTATAAACATCATTGGCCTTCACATAAACCAGAAAATGTCTTGGAAACCTCATTCATCACTGGTTGCTAGGGTGGCCTCTAAAAAGGTGAAAGTTCTGTTTAGACTGTGAAAATCATTTTTTTCTTCACAGTTGCTCCAATTATACAAGGGCTTCACTGCTCTTGTATGGAGTACTGCTCATATCTCGGAAGCCTCAGGTTTCAAAATCTTTTGGATAGGATTGAGTCAAAGGTTATGAAAGACTTATAAATTGTTCCACTCTTTCTAATTCACTTGACCCCTTATCGTGGCTTTGTGACTTGTCTTATATTCTATAGGTACTACAGCAGCAAATGCTCAAGGAAATTGTCCACTCGTATATCTACACCTTTAAGGAAGACTTAGAGCACAAAGGGTCCATTTTTCTGCGCATAAATTTTGTGTGGAATAGGCAACTCCAGGCTTGTCCACTGTTGTGCCTCCTTTCCAGACACCTCTGTTTTGTGAATTCTCTCCCATCAGTGTTTCCTGCCAAATTAATCTCAATTTCTTTAGAGCCCAAGTCTGTGCTCACTTATGAAATTTGTTAGGTGAGACTTGTAGGGTTTTTCTTATTCACTGCTATAACACCACCTCCTTTAATAGGACTCTGCCCATGAGTTGTGGTGTGTAAAAAAAAATGCTGCAGTAGACGACTGGCCCATTAGACTTTAGGTTTGTGTTAAAGCAATACAGGGTGGACATAATGTAAACATATGGCATAAAAACAAGATTTATTTAAAAAGTTGATGAGCCACCATTTGCATTTAGAACAACTGCAGTTCTTCACTGATTAGATCCATAGAGTATTTGAATAGTTTCCAACGGATTTTGTCCCATACCAAAACACTTGCCAATTGTTTTAATGTTTTTGAAGATGGAAATCTGCACCTCACTCATTGCCCCAAAAATCTCCATAACAGTACAGTTATTGAGGTCTGGCGATTGTGTTGCACAGGGAAGATGTTTGTTAGTATTCTGGTGCTTTTCAAACCAAGAATAAAATATTTTTACCCTATGTAAGGGTGCATTATCATTCTGAATTATTGTGGTGTTTGGTAGCAGTTTGTTGATCATGATTTAGAGATGCACTTTTTTTTTTTTTTTTTTTTTTTTGTGAAATTTTTTAAAATTATTTTTTATTTTGAAACTTGCAATTTTAAGAAACTTATATTATATATATTATATATATATATATATATATATATATATATATATATATATATATATATATATATATATATATATATATATATATATATATATATATATATATATATATAGCATCATAGTTTTAAAGTTTGGATTTGAATTTCTTTTGAACCACCAGTAGTGCAGTGGTAAAGCTTGATGCTTTTGTGTTATAGGGCCTGAGTTCGATTCCCCTATAGCAAACTTTGAACTCCTATGTATTATAATGTATTTGAACTGCAAGAGGGTTAACAGACTTTAATTATTGGCCTAATATATATATATATATATATATATAATATATATATATATATATATATATATATATATATATATATATATATATATATATATATATATATATATATATATATATATATATATATATATATATTTGAAATACAAACAAAAATTTTGAGAAAGCTTGGAACTTGATATTGAGGTAAAACTTTGTCAGACTGAAAAAGTAAAAAGAAAGTAACTGACCTATCAATAATGATAGAATAACCATATATTATTTAATTTTTTTTATATTTTTTAAGTTCTAAAAATATTTTTTGCTATATAATATCCCCTACTATGAAGCTTGAACCAAATCGTTGACAGGTAAAGTGAATGACACTCTTAAAAAACAACAAGTCAGATAACACATTTTCTTGCATATAACTTAATACAGATTTTATTACTGATATTTTAAAAACTTACCTAAAGTTTAGCTTTCTTTGTTATTTAGGCCTATTATTATTATTAGTTTTTAGCTCATTAACATTCAGGTCCATTATTATTATTGTTATTTTAGAGTATGACATAAATAATATTACAAATGCATGCCCCCCAAGCTATAAGTGATGTTAATGTTAAGAGCAATACCTACTGTATGTTAGTTAGCATGGCCTGCTTATTTTTTAAATGACTGTTTTTTTTTTTTGTTTTTTTTTTTTTGAAATTAAATAAATTTTTTTTTTCCTAAAATAGACCTCTCTCTGTGTGTGTGTGTGTGTGAATGGTATTCCGCTGAAAAGAAAAGTGAGGAATGGGGCTGAAAATCCCATCAAGCAGCTCCCTAAGTTACCTACCTCATATGAATTACATACTCCACTTATGTTTTTTTTTGTATAGAAGTAGATAATACTGGATCATATTTTAATGAAAAACATCAAAAATAGTCCTAAAAATGTGGGAAAAGGAAAAAATATATTTACTGATAATGAGTATGAATTGTGTATGTAAGACGGACACAGTACTACACATCTTAAAGAGTTTAATAAAGTTTTGTAAAAAAAAAAAAATTTTTTTTTTTTTTTTAAATGTAAAACTTTTTCTTAAAATGTATTTTTTTTTTATTGGAGTGAGCATATAATGACAAAAAAATTTAAGTTTAAGCATGTATATTTAAAAAGAAGGAAGAGAAGAGAATCTCGAATAATAATAAAAAATAATGTAAATAATCATATATATATATATATATATATATATATATATATATATATATATATATATATATATATATATATATATATATATATATATATATATATATATATATATATATATATATATATATATATATTATTAGATCACTATTCATTAGAAAAACATTAGAAAAATAGAGACAGTTAGAATTCACATGAGCCTATCGAGACTATCCCAGTCAAAAAAAATAATAATTCTAATACTTATACATGCAACAAACACTAGGTCTATCCTATCCCAAGTTATCAATTCCTTCATGCAAAATAAGATAAAAATAAAACTAAGCCTCTACATATATTTAGTAAACCTAACTAATGATATTATACAACTAATTACACATGCAATGAGCTAACTGCCAGTTAGGTTTAGTCACAAGCTGATCTAGAATTTATAGGCTTAGTCAAAAGTTGGTCTAATAATTCATATATACATGCCAATTTGTCTTAGTTAAGTTATACCATACGATATCTAAACCATCCATAAAACTATCTAGTCCCCTCTTAATTCTGCAAGAGAATCACAGTCAACAATCTACTGTGGTAAGCCATTCAAAATTTAACAACCCTATTACAGAAAGAGTATTTTCTTAGATTGAGATGGTATGATCTCTTTAATTTTATTATGTCCTCTAGTTTCTCTTCCATGGTCTACTATAAAGTATTTTTCAATCTCTGTATTACTGTCAGATGCGATTATTTTGTAAACTTGTATCATATCCCCTCTGAGAAATTCCTTTCAACGAAAGGACATTCCCAGCTCCTTAAACTTCTCCTCATAGCTCTTACTCTCAAAGACCAGAAATCATCCTTGTTGCTTGACATTGTACTCTCTCCAGTGTATCTATCTTTTTTCTTTAATGTGAAGCCCAAACCTGTGCACAATACTCTAATGCTGGCCTAACATAGCTATTATATATATATATATATATATATATATATATATATATATATATATATATATATATATATATATATATATATATATATTTTATTGGTTATAAAACTTGTATATTCGCATTCCTTGATCTTTTCTGATTCTAAATATGTAAAAAATATAAATTTGACTAGTATTACTCAAGTTATAGACATCGAAAGCAGGTGACCTTCGCCAATGACCTCAAAATCACCGAGGTCAGTACATTTGACCTATTGGTCAGATTGACCTATAAGTTTCAAAAATGAATTCAAGGATCAAAACAACCCTGTATACAAAAATTTAACAATTTCTGAGAGATGAGGCTGTACTCCACTGGTTGATCTCACAGAGAATTCCCCATATATATATATATATATATATATATATATATATATATATATATATATATATATATATATATATATATATATATATATATATATATATATATATATATATATATATATATATATATATATATATATATATATATATATATATATATATATATATATATATATATATATATAAGCGCACACATGAGGGAAAGTCAAAAAGTTCATTAAAGAAAGGAAAAAATAATTTTTTTTAATGCAGCTATTTTTCAACATAGCCTTCCCTTAGTCAGTACAGTTTTGAAGGCTGTGTTTCCATCCTGTTTAATCCCTTTCTGAAGAATGTTTCACCCTTTATTTTGAACCACTGAAATGACAATTTTTGCTTGATCCAGACACTCAAATCTTATACCTTTTAGGTAGCCTTTGTCTTGGAAGCAAAAAGATATTAGATGAGTCAAGATAAGAGCTGCAGGGTGGATGTGCCAAAATTAAAATAAACCAAAGCAAAGCTCTTCAACCAAGCTTAAAAGGGTATTTTATGATTGCCCTCACCTAAAAATTCATGTTTTTAATGGGTAAAAAGTACGTTTTTTTAAAGCCATCTGCACTACACAGTGATTGAAATAACCTGCTTGGTATCATTATTATGGACTTGAGAAATGATCAGTCATATTTTATCAGGAAAAATGCTCTGATTATTTGCATTTGGACCCAAAATATATATATATATATATATATATATATATATATATATATATATATATATATATATATATATATATATATATATATATATATATATATATATATATATATATATATATATATATATATACATATATATATATACACACACACACAGTGGAACTCCAATATTCGTCTTTTTCGATATTCGCCCTATTTTTTCGTCAAACTTTTTTTTCGATATTCTTTGAAAAGTCAATATTCGTCCTACCTATAACCTTAAAAATAAAAACTCTTAATAACAATCATTGTTTTTCTCATCCAAAAGGTAAATTTCTTTTTAAAATTTTATTTGTGTTTAGCATTTATGTAGGCCTACACAGTGCGTATTACGTATTATTTATGGCAGTACGCTGGTTAATATGTACTGTAGTTAAATTGTACAGTGTTTGAAATGATTTCGAAGATCGATTCTAGAGTGAATTTTTTTTTGTTGAAGAATAGATAGGCAAAATTCGAGGCTGGGAACGAATTAATCCATTTTTAGTTAATTCCTATGGGAAAAATTGTTCGATATTCATCATCCCCTCGGGAACGGATTAATGACGAATATTGGAGTTCCACTGTGTGTGTGTATATATATATATATATATATATATATATATATATATATATATATATATATATATATATATATATATATATATATATATATATATATATATATATATATATGCCTTGGGTCCAAATACTAAAATTTGCACTGTACTTTGAGTCAAATGTACTTGGAAAAATTCAAGTATTTTCAAGTACAAGGGAAATTTTAAAAATAAAACCCTAAAAATTATTTGTCCTAAAAAGAAAGCAAAATGTATATTTGACCTTTCTATCTAATATTTCTCTAAAAAAAAATTATTGAATTTTGATAAATCCGACTTCATTATTATTATTATTATTATTATTATTTTAATGATTTTAAATGTTAAATGATTAATTTACCTCTACTATCAGTTGTTGTTTTCTTCCTGCCTAGTCTTAGTTCTTAATCCAACAGTGTCTACGCACTCCAAGGTTCCAGTTGCAGCCCAACTCACAACAAGGAACTGTATTACTTCTGAATCTTATCAAAATAATTGTCACACTAACCAGGCCACAACAAGGGACCTACCCACCACCAGTTCAGTTCTCTGTAAATAAACTACTGGTAAAATTCACTTTACACTCAGACAGTGAGCTTACTCCCCATAAATGTAAATATTTCCCGGCCATCACAACAGAACTATTATCTATATGATTTAATTTACTCAAGATAACATAGTAAGAAAGCAGACCATTACAGCCTGAACTGCCCAAAACTTTTGAGTATTTTCTTCTTTCTGTCGTTCAAGACAACCGCAATGTCCTTTCGTCTTATTTATTTGTCATTATTTAGATACATATTTTTAGTACACAGATCAGTTTGTATTTTCAATTTATAACTATCTGGAAAAAAATTCACTATAAACTATGTATAAATGATCATTAAGCTTAATATTAAGTTTAAAGGTGGGAAAGAGACGAGGAAACCTATAAATACTGTTTTTGAAATCACCCACTAGCAAGGCCTTTGTTTTAAGGAGGGGGCAGAAATTTCAAATAAATGGAAATCCTCCCAAACCCAATTCCAAGCTTAATGAAAATCTCTCTGGACTTACAAATATTAAGTTTCATAATAAAATGAAATGAAAAGAGATGCTTTTAGATTTTCCTTTGAATAAACAGAGTTTCAAGTTTTTTTTTTTTTTTTTGGAAGTTTTATTTTATCATGAAGTGTGAAAAAAATCATGTTTATTTTCAAAAAAAATTATTCAAATTTTATAGGCTAAATATTTATAAAAATGTAATCACATGAAATAGGTTTTTCAAAGTAATAAAAAATAAAATTAAAAAGGAATGTTTTTTATTGTAGTGAGATTCTGCCAACGCTCACATATTTAGTGTAACTAATAATGTGTTTAAATGTTCTTTTAATTTGTTCACTTCAACCTTGTCAAAGGCATAAATTATTTTTGCTCCTAGTATAAGTTTAGGAACTGTGAGTTATTTAAGAATTTTTTTCTTTCCTCAACATTGTAAAAAGCTTAGTGATTTTATTTTTCTGTTTGATTTTAAAAGAAGTTAAGTTTGGAAATCAAAGCATTGTGTCAGATTCTATCGAAGGCTTTCGATTTGTCTTGCATGACACAAAAGATTCATTGAAACTTTGAAGAGTGGAGAACCAAGAGTTGGAAAGATGACTGGGAGAGCTGTTTTTATGAAAACCGTAATTGAAACGTTTCCAGATTTTCCTGTTAAGAATACCTGTTAAAGATAGATTAGAAAGTTTTAGATTAAAGATAGATTTGAAAGCTTTAGAAAAATGGAGGTTAAAGAAGTAGTACCACTGTTAGAGAGGATAGTGAGGTCCTCCAATTTTGGCACAGACTGAATAAACTTATGCTTCCAGCAAAAAAGTAAGGTCGAAGTAAAAAGACAGAAATGAAATAGTTTATGAATGCAGGGTGCAAGAACAGAAGCACAAGTTTTGAGAATTGCAAGGGGAATATCAGGATTGTATTCCTTCATAATGTGAATCTGAGAGAGAGCAGAAATGATAGTTCTAAAAGAAATTACAATATTAGTCTCAAATGATTTGGTGGGAGTTGAAGGAAGAGAGATTCAGAATTGTCTAAGGTTGAATTAGAGACAAAAGTTTAAGCAAAGAGTTCAGTTTTAGTAGAAGTCAAAATGGTAGTTGTACCAACAGGAGTACAAGAGGAGTTAAAGAGTGAGAGGCAAAGTTAGAGTTGACATTATTTGCAAGATGCTAAAAATTGCGTGAGGAAGAGTAGGAAGGAAGGAAGAAATATTGCATTTTCAACAGAGAAAAGAGTTTTTGGTGTTAAGAATAGTTTTTGGATGATTCTGAAATGAAATATAAGTTGCATGAGTTTGAGGAATTTGAAAAAATTGGTAGTCCCTGAAGGAGCATTCCTACGGGAAAATAGCTCAAGTAGAGTTAAACCAAGGTTTTTAGGTTTCAGAAAGGGAAAGAATATGGAATGTGTGCCTCCTTGCCAAAGAGAATCACTTTGACTATTCACTCTGCACATTCTGAAGAACTCCCCCCATGGAATCAGTAATCATTCCATGAGAAATCAAAGAAGTTCAATCGCAAGTCAGACCAGGTAGCAGCTTTGAAGTGCCAGAAATGTCTCCTCGCCAAAGGCGGAGGCCGTTCTTGCAGAAGACTTAAAGAGACTGGATGAGATACAGAGATAAGAAGGTGATTGAATGAACTCATAGGAGGAAAGAGTTTACCAGTTTAAGGAGAAGGATAGGAAGTTAGGAAAAGATAAAGTATGTTGGGTTCATCACAAAGATGGTCAAAGAAACGGGTAGAGAATTGCACCAACTGCTCAAGGTGGTTCTTGATACAAAAGTAGTATGTATGTTCACCATCTGGATCATGAGAACTAGATGAAAAGACATTGGTGGTGGTGAAAATTGAAATTGCCTAAGATGATAATTTCATAGAAAGGAGATAAAAGAATGTGCTTTATTTTTGGAATTTAAATTGTCAATTAATTTTTTATAGTCTGTAGAAATTAGGTGATAAATAGACTGAACAAATAAATTTAGTTATAGAATTGCATGAGAGCTTGAGCCATAAAGTAGAGAATTCATAGGACTCCAAATTAAAAAATATAAAAACAAACATCATTGCACACTTATGAGCAACATCTGCCTATGGCTGAAAATTGAGAATAGAGACATTAGGGGGTAACAGAGTAAGGTTTGCTATCAGCTCACTCAATCACCTGAGTTTCAATTAAAATATATATATATATATATATATATATATATATATATATATATATATATATATATATATATATATATATATATATATATATATATATATATATATATATATATATCATTCAAAGCCAGAAACATTAAGTAAAAGATTATTCTTGCCATGTTTGTGAACATATAATTCTGTAATCTTATTAGTTTATTAATTAATTTTTGTTCGTTTTAAGATTTATTCTTAATAAATTTTGCAGCATGATGAAGAGTTTTTTAATAAATGCACACACACACTTTGCTCAACCTATTATTAAGAAAAGTAGTTCTGATCATTTTATCTGTCGTCTTATAGGTCTCACTTGTATTCAGTCTAAGATATTTGAAACCCTTCTCCACTCATTTCTTGGATCATCTTGAATTCCATTCCCTACTCCTTGATCATCAGTATAGCCTTCGACTTTTGAGGTCTATTGGTGATATACAGGCCTATCACAGATTTATGGTTTTCTGCCCTATTTCTTTCAATGGTTCTCCCATCTCTCCTGTTGACAATACAAACATCCTTAACTTACACACAAAAAAAATGCATTGGAAACCTCACATCAAAACAATTGTTAGGAGACCTCAAAGAAGCCGAGAGTTCTGTTCAGACTTCAAGAAGTCTTTTCTTCATTTCAGTTACCCAATTATACATGAACATAATCCACCCTTTTATGGAGTACTTCTTTCATATCTGGGGTCCTCAGGTTTCACCCATCTTTCGGATGGGGTTAAGTCAAAGTCTAAAAGACTTACAAACTGTTGCATTCTTGACCCTGTGTCATTGCAACATGATGTCGTGCCATGTCTCTCTTATAGGAAAATAGAGACAGTTAGAAGACACATTGGGCCTATCAAGACTGTCCCAGTCCAAACAAATAATGACAATAACAATACTAATACATGCACAAAAGACTAGGTCTATCCCATCCCTAGTTATCAGTTCATTCATGCAAAGATAAAAGTAAAACTAAGCCCAATTATACATTCAATATTCAATGAACCATCACCCACTACAAAAAAAAACTGCCATTATACTGTGTCATAGGTTGATCTGTTGATCTAAAAATTCATATATACCCGCCAATTTGGATTAGTCAAGTTATATTATATAATACCTAAACCATCCATATATCTATCTAGCCCCCTTTTAAATTTGACAAGAGAATCACAGTCAACAACAAGTCATTCCAAAAATTAACAACTCTATTACTGAAAGAGTATTTTCTTAGATTGAGATAGCATGGCTTCTTTTTAATTTTCTTATGTCCTCTAGTTACTCTTCCACGGTCCACTATAAAGTATTTTTCAATCTCTGTATTACTGTCAGATGCAAATATTTTGTAAACTTGTATCATATCCCCTCTGAGAAATATCCTTTCAACCGAGAACATTCCTAACTCCTTCAACCTCTCTTCATAGCTCTTATTTTCAAAGACAGAAATCATCCTCTTTGCTCGACGTTGTACTCTCTCCAGCATATCTATGTCTTTTCTTAAATGAGGAGCCCAAACCTGTGCACAATACTCTAATGCTGGCCTAACATAGCTATTATATAGCTTGCTTATAACCTCTTTGCTCTTGTAAACTACATTGCGATTAATTATACCAGCCACCTCTGTTTTGTAGAATTTTCTTCCATCTTCTGTGATTCCTGTTGAATTTAATCTCAATTACTTTAAAGCCGGCATCTGTGTCTTGGAAATTAATGTAAATTTAAATGAATATCTTGGCTATCTGGTCCATCCCTACTAAATAAATAGAATATATTAATGTGAAGAAATTACATTTATTTTAATTTTTTCACATAAACAGTGAATTAAATATTCAGTTATTGCAAAAATATATTAACATGTTTGGCGAAATGAAAAAGAATAAAGAAGTCATCCACATACTACTGGCAAAATATTGGTGTGTATTCAGTCAGACATTCATGAAGCCAAATTTTTTCATAAAAGCACATGAAGATGTTAAAGAGTAGGGACCAAAGGACTCCCCATAGCAACACCATCAACCTGTTTATGATAAATTCCATTATATATATATATATATATATATATATATATATATATATATATATATATATATATATATATATATATATATATATATATATATATATATATATATATATATATATATATATATATATATATATATATATATATATATATAATATATAATAAAATAACTCCTTAATTAAAGCTTTGTTTATCCAAGCACTTTCGTAGTTGAATTTTTGGAAAATGAATTTAGGCAATTTTGAAAGGTTCCAAATCTTTGCATTTTTGGCATCTCAAGCCAAACTTCAATCAAAAATTTAAATTTGATTACTTTACTGATATTGTAATGAATTATTGTGAACTCTTTTACATATTTACTTATTTATTTATCTATCTATACTTATTGAAATTTATTTACATAATTTAATACTTTTATTTTTAACGTTCATTAATTTTTATATAATATTTTTTTTTTGTACAAAATTTTATCATATTGTAAACTTTGAAAATGGAAAGGAGTGGTCTTGCCTCAAGATAGTCAACCAATAATTCAATGTTAAAATGTTCAAATTCATTCTCGCTCTTATAAAATTCTTCCTCAGTTATCAAGTTCCAATTTCGTTTCCAACTAATATATATATATATATATATATATATATATATATATATATATATATATATATATATATATATATATATATATATATATATATATATATATATATATATATATATATATATATATATATATATATATATATATATATATATATATAAAATACTGTAAATAAAATATTAAATAATACTTATAACAAAATATTTTACATGAAGGGGAAGGGTTTGATTTTCATTTAGGTTATTATTATTATTATTATTGTTGTCTTTTAAAGTATGTAATGAATGATTTAGAAATTGGATTCATGAAAACTTTAAAAGAAATTGTCAAAAGTTTTAATACCCTATATCACTCTCACTATATTCTAATATATGAAAACCTGAAAATAGAATTTAGCTGACCTGTAGTTTGTAGAACTCTTTGAAATCAAAATCTCGAAATCTCATTTCTTTTTTATTAATTACCCTTTTCAGAAAGAGGATATTGAAATTGCCATTCGCAATAACAATATAGGCATAGAAGAATCAATGATGGACTTTAGTGGTCCTAAAGGAGTTACAAACACTGGTGGTAGCGATGTATGGAGAAACCCAAGTTTAGAGGACCATAGTTCTACACCATTTACTGATCTTGCCAATCCTAACTTTCCACAGCGTTTTCCTCCTACACCTCATCAGCAATTACCTCTGAATTCTCAATTGGTAAATATATATATATATATATATATATATATATATATATATATATATATATATATATATATATATATATATATATATATATATATATATATATATATATATATATATATATATATATATATATATATATATATATATATATATAAAATTTTAACCAATACCAATAATTTTAAATCATTTGATACTGATGCCATTTTTTTTTTACTGAACTCATGAAGGTTGAAACAAGATTAAAAATATTGTGATCATAAAATTTAGGTATTCTGCTATCTGTAAAACCTAGTTATTTTGTAGTCACATTGCTAAAGAAAACTGTTGATAGGTGATATAGGGTTGGTGCCACCAAGACTTTGCATCCAACTTGTCCTAGTGCATGGTTTATTTTCTTAATTTCTACAATATGAACCTACCGGGGCCACAGCCAAAAATCAGGGAAAACTGAGGTTTGCCTGCTGGAGTTAAAATGGCAAATTATACTAAAGGGGATAGTCCAATTTCAATTTTTTTTTTAAATTTTCAGTCGATTCTCCTGAAATTTTCAGTGTATATAGTTTTTTCCTGGTGAAAAAAAGTCCATTTCTAACATTTTTCTGAGCCTATAACTGTTAAAATTTTTGTTTTTGGAAATTTTTACACTTTTTCAAATGAATGGCGGAGCCAAACCACTTTTTAGAATGACCTGAAATTTGGACTCAATATTCAGAATTTTATGGAATACAAAAGCTTCAATAGACTTTTGTTCCCAGAGTTATAGGAAAAATGTTTTAGCCAAAAACTGACCAACTATCGAAAAAAAATTTTTATTTTTTCCTTTTCAGACCAAAAAAAATCATAAAATAAAATGAAAAACAAAAACAAAAAAAAACTACAACTATAACATTTCTCATTCTTGGTAGGTGTATAGAGGAGGGATAGGGCTCCGAATTCCTCTATACTTTGTTCGATGCGATTTGTTGGTTTCGACATCAGACTCTCAAAAAGGTCCATTTTTGACGAAATTTCAAAAATTCCAAAAGTTTGAGAGACTCTCTCTCTCTTCAAACAAATAGAATTTTATAATGCGAAAATAAAAGTTGTTTCCCTGCCCCTCCTCTAAACAATATCCAAAAATAAAGAAGTTAATAGGTAGCGTTTTTTTTTATTATTATTATTATTTTTTTTTTTTAAAATATTTTCTTTCTCCGGAAGGGTACGATTTTTGCAAAGAAAATTTTTTCAAGAAATTTGCAAGAAATTGGAGCTAAGATTATTCAGTTAAATTTTCAGCTCATGTGGACCAGTGGTTTGACCCTGCTCTTTATTTTTTTTTAACTTTGGATCGAAATAACTTTCAAACCGGTATTTATAGACTCAGAATAATGATCGAAATCAACTCAGAACTTCGGGAAAAAATGCATATACCCTAAAAATTTCAGCTCGGTCAAAAAAATAAAAATAATAAAAAAAAAATTCAAACAAAATATAAGAAAATTATGATTTTTTTCCTTCTTTTTTTTTCTTCTTCCATATTTTCTTTTTCTTTTCTGTTTCTTTTGACCGCTCCTTTTCTGCTAGTGAATGTTCATCTTTGTGTTTTGATTTTAGATGCTCCATAAAAATTTGGTTAAAAAATTTTTACTTGTAGTACCCAGAGATCCTCTTCTAATTTCCTGACTGCAGATGTTACATTTAGCTATTTCGAGCTTATCCTGAAGCATTGAAAAGTACTCCCATACTGCTGAAGTTAATAAATAACTATATTGACTGAAAGTATAAACAGATTAATAATTTTGAAATAATGTAGCCAAAATGATGCAAATTAGATGCACAGCAATAAAATAGCAATGATATGTATAAACACAGGTTATATTGATAATTTTATATCTTACATTTTTCAAACTTTACCTTAGGATCTTACTTAGTAAACCTGTAGAATCACTATTATGAATCCAAAAAAAATTTTTTTTTTTAAATTTTGTACTTTTTTAAAACTTTTATTATACAAAATCTGTAATTTTCTGAAATTTTTTAGGAGAAAATACTTATAATCATTAATTTAAGTGAATGTTGGCTATTCTACTCCTTCCTTACAATTACAATAAACCTCAATTAAATTTACATCTAATTTTCTTAACACACTCCCTTTGTCTATTTTCCCAACTTCCTTCGACTTGAACACTTTCAAACGCCATGTATCAGCTATGATTCTGAATTCCCTCCAACTCTGGTGGAATTTGATCAGGTTTCTGGTATTTCCCCAACTCTGATATAATTTGGTAGGGTTCTGGCTTTTATCTACCATATGACAAGCAACATTTCTTTATAATTATTGCTTACTGCTTGTATCAACTCTAGGACCAGCATGGGAAACCACAGCCCCGAGAAGCATGATCTTCTGGAGAGCTCTTTGAGAAAGTGTTTAGAGTTTAGATGGAGAAGGTGCTAATCCCTTTTAAGGGGTGAAAACCCTCCCTGGAAGTTTAAATAAAACTCATGGACTGGCACTGAAACCAACGAGTTGAATGTTATGGTTTTTTAGAGCAGTCTAGGAGAGGGACTTTTTAAGAGCACCTGGCAAAATATGCCAGAATCACACCCTTATATATATATATATATATATATATATATATATATATATATATATATATATATATATATATATATATATATATATATATATATATATATATATATATATATATATATATATATATATATATATATATATATATATATATACTTCAAAGTTGAAAAATCTTGTATCAGTCATGTTTTACCCATACCTGAAGGTTTGATACCGATTTCTAAAAATATACCAATACTTCACTCCATCCCTTATATATATATATATATATATATATATATATATATATATATATATATATATATATATATATATATATATATATATATATATATATATATATATATATATATATATATATATATATATATATTACTATATAAAAAATAAATTTTTTTTACTGCTTTATTTGTTAGTTGTAGAATGAATCTGATTAGAATAGATAAAATTGCTTTATTGTACTGAATTTAGGAAAAAAAAAATTCCTGAAATTTTTTTGGAAAGTAAAGAATTTTTTTTAAAACTATATTTCTTTGAATGTATAAAACTGTTACAAATAGACTAAATTCTTGAAACTTAAAAAGTTATAAATTTCTTATTTGTGAAGTCTGTAGGTTTAGGTTACATGTATTATCTAAATGATGAACAGGTATTTTTAGGTTAAAGAAATATTCTAATTGTAATTAATGTTAATCAATTGATTTTGCTTCAACAGCAGTCTGGAAATGCAAATCCACAACACATACGCCTACTAATGCATCACATTCAGCTGGCTGCTCAGGCTGGGTATCTTAATCCTCAGATTTTAAATCAACCTTTAGCCCCAAACTCATTGATGCTGTTGAATAGCATGCTTTCACAAATTAGTGTTCTACAGAAACTGGTCCAACAGCACTCTCTTTGTCAAGCGCAAGCTCATCTGAATAAAAATTCTTCACATCATCTTTTGCAGCTTAACATTCATATTACTAAAACAAAGCAACAGATTCAAAATCTTCAAGTAAGTGTTATTTTACCAATTTTTGAACTTAATGATAGTTTTGTAACCACTCAAAAATTTGCCAGAAGCTGAATAGCCTGTCCTAATAATGTTTGCCAGCTGGTGCAGTCTTTAAGAATATTTTCCCAACTTTCAAATTACCTGTAAACAAGCTTACATAACTCCTTTTCACTGTAAATTTTATTAGAAATGCCTATTCTGTTAGTTTAAAAGTAATTAATCAATAAGTATCTTAAATTTATGAAATTTAAGAAATGTGTCTTAAAGATTTTGCTAGAAAATATGTAGTCCCCTCCATCATGTGTTCGGAAATGTTTAGCCAAGCTCTTAATATTTACAACTCTAATAAATTTTCACTTGAAATAGTTTAAATGCTTCTATTTGTGAATCCTAAACCTTTAAATTGGTGTGTCTAATCTATTATCCATTCTCCAAAATATTAAAAAAATACTACGGTTGTTAACAATGAGTTATGATTGAGAATCTTTCAGTTCATTAAACATTACAGTTTTAAATTTTACAAAAACCTTGTTTTGAACTCAAGAAATTATCAATATTAAAAATTTGCCCAGATCTTTACTGTTCATCCAATTTCTATGAAATTTTTGTGCCAGTTATAGTAGAATGAATTACAGACCTTCAATTTAGAACCTTTTTCTGTATACCTAACAACCTTTACATATGGTCTCCATTTGAATGAACAATTTTGAGCAGTTTTATCTTGAAAATAAAGAAAAAAATTAAAAAATCCACAGTACCTACATGTATATTAAATAAAGGATTCAGATTGACCACTCTCTAATAACGTCCAAAAAAATAATTAAAAATCTCTTGATTAATTTTGCTTAACATTTTGCTAAAAAATATTTAGTCCTCTCCATCTAGATAGTCTCTGAAATGTTTAACCAAGCTTCTAACATTTACAACTCGAAATAGATTTCTTCCTGAAATTTGTGAATCCTAAACCTGAAAATTAATGTCTAAATATTAAAAAGAAATATATTACGGTAGTGTTGGAAATTTTCCTATATTCCAAACTATTTTACATCCTAGTATGACATGCCTGATATTTATGGTCAGCACAATGATTATCCCTATATAATTAAAACCTGTGTAGCTTTTAACAACTCTGAAAATTTCATAAAAGTTGGGTTAACAGCAGAATAAAATTTTAACTAATTTTCCATTTTGACAAAAAGTTTAACCATTGCTGGATAATGAATACAAAGGAAAAGTATATATGGAGATTATTTTTGGATATTTAGCAAATACTTGAACTTCTATTTAGTATTCATATAAATCCTATATGCTTATTTCAAGTTTGAAGGTCTTTTAAATTAGAAGTTTGATAACTCACATATATGAGTACTCCCAAAATGTCAATGGATGAATAGTTTTTTTTTTTTTAAAAATTGCAATTTCAAATGCATTTTAAGTATTAAAAATCTGCAATATTTATTAGAAGGATCTATCATTAAAAAATAAAGATTAAGAATAATCTCAATTATTTTAAATATCCTATGTTGTTATACCATTATTTCCCAGTTATAAAGGAAATTAAAGTTTTATATATATATCAAGCTAATATATGGATTAATCATAATGAAACTAAAATCTTCAGCTTTTAAAGGAAACCTGATAAATTCTTTAAAGAAAAATCTAACTATCCAGAAAGTGGATCTTGAAAGTGATCTGCATCCAATGTTTGTTTGAAATATTTGGAGTATGGCTGAAGAATTGACCCAATCTTGTGATATCAAATACTCAATAATAAGAATTAATTTTAAACTTTAAAAAACAGCCATTAACAGTATATCCCTATCTAGTAATGTAAGTATAGCAAAATTAATTAATTAATTTTTTAATAGAATCAAATAGCAGCTCAGCAGGCCATGTATGTCAAGCAGCAGCAGCAGCACCACCACCCTCAGCAGCAACAACAGCAGCAGCAACAACAGCAGCAGCAGCAACAGCAACCCCATTCTCATTTGAATTCACACATATCTGGCAATGGGCCTCCAAATAATGCTCAGAATGAATTTTTCAAGTCGAGTCTTCCTGATCATTTGTACACTAGTTTTAATCAGATGAGCGTAATTGATGCTAGTAGCATTAACTCTGGTGTAAGTTTTATATATATATATATATATATATATATATATATATATATATATATATATATATATATATATATATATATATATATATATATATATATATATATATATATATATATATATATATATATATATATATATATATATATATATATATATATATATATATATATATATATATTTATTTATATTATATTTATTTATTTATTTATTTATTTATTTATTACACTTTTCACCTTTCTCACTCGCGTTTGATTGTGCCCGCCACAGTTCCTTCATACACACACACGCATACGATACTCTACATCACTTCCCTCCCCCTCACCACAGCCCTCCATCTCACTGTCCTCCGCAACTCTCCTTTCCACGTTTAAACTCAAGCCTCTTCCCATCCATCCATCCACTTTATCCTTCCTCTTCCTTCCCCTTTCCTCTCTCCACCTCGGATCTAAGTACTCTACCCACTATCCTGTCCTCATTCATTCTACACACATGTCCACAGCACTTTATTAGACTCTCCCCTACTCTATCCACCACACCCCTCCTCCATTCACACATCTCCCTTATTCGTTCGTTTCTAATCCTTTCTACCCTTCTCAAACCAAAATTTGCTCATAATCCCTTCATCTCAAACTCATCCATGTTTTATACTCATACATTACATGGCAAACACATACACTCTAACTTTTTACTTTTGAAAGATTGAAGTTTGTAGAATAGATTTGACATGTGAATGATTTAGTTATTTGATTTCATTGTTGTGGAGTGATAGTAAAATGGAAGCTAATAGTGATACTTTGTTGAAGCAACGTGCAGTGATTAGATTTTGCATGCCGAAAGTGTACAGAATTTATTCAAAACATTGTAAAGGGAGACGAAACGTGGGTCCACCACTACGATTCAGAAGGGGAAATGAGCCTCTATGGAAGTTAGACATCCAAGCTCACCTGGCTTACGAAAGTTTAAGACTCAACCATCGGCTATTAAACACATGCTGACAGCATTCTGGGATGTGGAGGACCTTGTCTATTTGGAATATCTGCCGAATGCCGGGACTGTGAACTCCGATCGTTATTGTGAAAAATTTTCAGAAATTGAAGAGACGTATCCGTCGAATTTTACTCCTGCATAAAGACAACGCTCGACCACATTGCAGTGCCCAGATGCTTCAGAAACTTCAACTTTTGAACTTCAAGGTCATTGATCACCCACACTCCAGTCCTGATCTGAACCCTAGTGATTTTCACTTATTTCCAAAGTTGGAGAGTTTCTTCTGATTGAGATTTGGTTCATTTGATTAGGTTTGCTCCGGAAAACAGAAGATCAAGACTTCTTTTCAACCAGTTTTGAGAAGTGGGTTCAAAGTTTGCAGAAATGTATTAATGTTCGAGGTGATTTGTATTATTTTCATTGTATGGGGTATGATTCGCACATCTGAGATGGTTCCAATCATGATGGCCTTGAAAAAATGGAGTTTAAATCTTTTTATCTTATCATTTCTTTCACTCACACCAATTCTCCAATCCCTCTCCGCACATCAAATTTATGAGTTACTCTCCATAATATCGCT
Source organism: Armadillidium nasatum (assembly GCA_009176605.1). Taxonomy (NCBI): domain Eukaryota; kingdom Metazoa; phylum Arthropoda; class Malacostraca; order Isopoda; family Armadillidiidae; genus Armadillidium; species Armadillidium nasatum. Next base: position 74,442 of record SEYY01023388.1, read on the forward strand.
CATTATAATCAGCATTGCTCTTCTGAACTCTCCAGTCACATACCTCCTCCAATGAAATAGGCTAGCTCTACACAGCCTTTTCATTTCTCTGTCAAGGGAAGTGAGAAAGGTGGAATAAAGATTGTAATTTTAACCATGCTGTCGGTATATCTTGAAAATATAAACAATTCCAATTATATATATATATATATATATATATATATATATATATATATATATATATATATATATATATATATATATATATATATATATATATATATATATATATATATATATATAATTGACGGAACAGACGATTATCGCAGGATACAGCAACTGCGGTGTGGTGTGAATCACGCACCGTATTGCTGAAATTGTGTTGCGCACCGCACTGTACCAGGTGTGTCAGCCAACCTAAGTCTGGAATCAGAGAGTTGGACAGAGAATGGGTGAAACTGTGTAGAAAGGTGTCACACGAGCCTTTCTCAATTGAGTAGATATTGATAGAGCTCAGAAGAGCAGTGTCCATTGTAGTAGTGATAGTATAGAGAGAGTTACACAACAAGTCGACAGGCAGAGAGACCAGAGAGGAGAAGAATTGATAAGATGAAAAATTCTAGACTCCACATTTTTAAGGAGAGCTCAAGGAGTGGAACAACCCCAGATATATGATGCGCACTCCATACAGAGGTGAATAACACCTTTATACAGAGCAAGGAACTGGGTTCAAATGAAGAAATTCTGAACGCTCCTCAACATCCACCCTCTTAGAAGCTTGTTTAGAAAGAGAAGTAATGTGGTCTTTCCAAGAAAAAGAAACTGAGAATATTAAGAAGAGATGAAGGTTTGAGTTGAGTATTTTCAAAGATGTTATTGTTGTGAGGAAGGTTGTGACGACTATAGAGATACAAGAATTGAATTTTGGTGGAATTGAAAACAACCATGTTTTCTTGCCTCAATTTGAAATACGAGGTAGATCAGAGGTCAGTTGCTCCAAGGCTACCCTTGCGTCTATTAACTACTGTTCGAAAGGGTGTCTTTCAATTTGAAAGGAGTAATGAAGGGTGGAGTCATTGGCATGGGAGTGGATAAGGATGGGCAGTAACAGAGAGAGAAGGTTATTAAAGGGAAAAAAAAAATGTTGGGATAGGACAAGTTCATATATATATATATATATATATATATATATATATATATATATATATATATATATATATATATATATATATATATATATATATATATATATATATATATATATATATATATATATATATATATATATATATATATAAATTTGTTAAATGTGTGGGGAAAAAGTAATTTTTATTAAAAATAACAACGTTAATACTCTCAGGGACACCTCTTAGAATATGTAAATTAACCAAATTTTTCCAGGCATTGGTTTTAGGATAGTTGAAAATATTTTTAAAAAATGAGGGAAACTAGACCTTTGAAAAAAAGTTTGAAAAAATAAGGACCAATATATATATATATATATATATATATATATATATATATATATATATATATATATATATATATATATATATATATATATATATATATATATATATATATATATATATATATATATAAAAATATATAAAATACAGCCGCCGCCTCCGCAGCAGCAGCAGCAGCATCAGCAACAGCAACAACAACAAGGTAGTAGGCTTAATCAGTGGAAATTGCCAACCATTGATAATGAAGATTCATTAATTCCCAATGATTTTGTACGTGCGCCAGGAAAACCATCTCTTCCTCAATCACAGTCTTCTCCAAATCTTACTCCTCTTTTACCAGGAACAAATACGTAAGTATTATATGTAATTATTTTTATTATTATTGTCATTTGGGAATGTATACTACAATTCAGTGCTATTATTATTCAGTACCTAATCTTCAGCTCCATGCATGTTGTGTTTGATTAATGGGTTTGGGACAGGGTGCAATGTTTCGGAAAGCTACCCAAAGCTCCAATCACAGTCTCAGTACTGGTCTCTGGTATTGTGACTCCTGACATTTGGTTGAGCATTCCTCCTTTTCATTTTATTCAGTCGCAATTGATTTATAGTAATTTATATAGTTGTTTATGTTGATTTAATTTTGCAAAGTTAAATGGCTGCAAGACTTCATAAATGAAAGGCAGAAATATTGAAAATTAATGTCTTCAAAGAGACCTTCTTGATTTCATCTAGTTGGCTGGATGGCCATTCAGGGATATAGGCTTTGATGCACTAGTAACTAAAATTATTCAAAACCCTCAAATTCAACCACCCAGGCGCCAGGGATCCTTCCTCTTCCATAACAGTTGTGATGATTAGTTTTACTTCTTTCCCTATTTTACCCTTTAGACTCACTGCTGTATTCTGAATATCCCCAAGGTTTATCTAAAGAAACGACTTTCCCATTGTATTTTAATCTCTGATAAATGACATTTCAACTTTTAAATCATATACAGTACAATTAAACTGTGATGACCTGGTGGTGTTTCTGAAAATAGTTGACCCCTCCATAACAATATTGAGTAGTTCATTCCTTTCTCAAAAGCCAATTTCTGCTCTATTATCATTTGCTTCTCTAGGGCAACTTTTTCTATTTTATCAAGAAATAACTGATCTGCGTTGGAATTTTTTTATCTGATTTTAAACAAATTCTATAGAGATCGATCTCACTATTATATTATGATAAAATATTAGTTTTCTTCCATCAGGTCAATTTTTCTTATGGAATTTTTTTTTTATTACTCATACTCATATATAGCATGTAAGCTAAATGAAGATCCCGATTGTCTAGCTAAGGAGCCCTCTATAACTTCAAAATCGCTCTGTATACCTTTCATCCATTTTAAAACAACCACTTTTCAATAACTGACTTCCATCTTCATATCAATCAGTGATTCATGTCATGTCAGGAGTGCTATAAGATTGGCACTAGGAGAACAAATCTTTGTACCATCCAGCCAACATTAGTACCACTACAGTCATCACCATGTGGCGGTGATGGCTTGTTTATGCATTAGCCATTTAACCTTTCAAACTTCACTCAGCACTGTTTATCATAGGACTTTCTTCCTACTTGCTAGTCCTATCACCTCATCACCCCACTTTCCAAACACCAACTTTTATTGACTGTATTGCCTTGACCATTGTCCACAATAAACATTTTTCATCATCCCTCTTTTTATGTTCTGAACCTATTAATATAGTAGTACAACCTTTAGTTATACTACTATATTTGCATATCTACAGGACTTAAATCTCCTCTATAAGATTTTTTATCTGCATTTCCTCTGACCACAACTATTGATGTGTTCAGAAGTCTTCCTGGGAGAGGTTCATCATTCCGGTAAAGCTTTGCCTGCAGTTAGCTGTTGAGGACTTTTATACAAGCTAGGAAGATTCATCGAAAATATGCATTTAGAAAATAAATGTTCAGTCATAGTGCAAGCTACTGATTCTCCGTAAAGGCAGGATTTATTTAGAGACAGCATTTTTTCATATGCTGATGTCATAGCAAAGAGCGGAATAAGTTTGCTCAGCAGTGATTGATGAAGAGGTTGGGAAAAAATTCTACAAGATTCTAAAACTATATGCAGATCTATGCTGTTTAACTTTACTCTATATAGATGCCTTCCTTTCATTTCTTCACTCATTTTTCTTTCACCTGCATTCTCATGGTCTTTATATATTCTTTCATATTTCAAATATATTCTTTCATGCTCTATTCATTCTTCTTTTCTAAAGAAATCAACAGCTTTCATTAGCCTGGCCATCCTACCATCTTTCTTATATACACTATCAAGTCTTTCTATTAGATTCTTCCTTCCGCTTTAATTAGATCTTCTCTTTTCATAGCTTTGTATGCACACCATTGTATATACATCCTTATCACCACTGCTGAGTACTTCTGTTCATTTATCAGCAACCATTTTTCTAATCATTCTCTCCAATCTTGCTACCACTGAGTTAATCTAGTCCAATCAACACTATAACAATATACTCACTATTTCTTTCTTAATCTTGTTCTTCGGAAATCTTGTTTACTTTTATCAACATTATTATTCTTTTCATAAGTTATTAGATTGTAGTAGGTAGCTAACAGCAAGCTGATAACCAACTTATTATAACATTTAATATTTCATTAATTTACTATCCGAATAATTACATGATATCAACAAGCTTAATTTAATTTTACTTACCAATTTTGAGGGTTTGTGTATCTTGCAAATAAAACAAATTTTATGCACATATATATATATATATATATATATATATATATATATATATATATATATATATATATATATATATATATATATATATATATATATATATATATATATATATATATATATATATATATGTGTGTGTGTGTGTGTGTGTGTTTTTCAAAGCATCCTATGAACTCTCTTTTCTTTTCCACCAGCTCTTAAAGAGATAAGAATTCAGCAATACATATTGTGTGCTAACCCTGAATTTGAAACACTACTCAAATTTTTACTTTTCCATACTGAGTATAATTAAATTTGGGGCAAATAAAAAAAATTATCATTTAGAAAATGAAAATGTAAATAGGTAAAACTTTTTAAAAAATTTAATATTTGAAAAATAAAGTTGTGTGTGAAATTGCTTGAAAATCAGTTACCATAGACAAAACTAAAGTTTCTACCGAAATATACATACAAAAATATCTACTATCAGATATTGAATTAAAACCAAAATTTTTGTTGAGCACTATAATAATAATACAGGAAATTGAGCCTGATATGCATGTTGGTGATAGATCTTCATTAGTAACCATCCAAGCTGCTTGATAAATAAGAGCATGAAATTCTTTGGTCCAGATCCAAATTTTCAAAGATAGATGGATGTTTTAATCTGTGAGAATTTTAGGATGAGAAATAAAATGAGTGATCATAAATTGACAGCTAAACAGATGTTCAAGGGCTTTCCCATTTGATAAGAGAATCCTAAATGCTACAAACTTTGAGATAGAGTTACGTACTCATAGCCTGTACTTAAAATTATAAATTACCTAGGGCCTTTTCAATAGAGAGAAAATATCCTTAAATTCTAAGAAATTCAATCATGAAGAATACTGAGGAGTTCCTGTCATATTAAGGTAACTACCATGATGGAAGCTTCAGTATTCGGTTTTCACTATCTTTATAATAATACTCATGAAATAATCTTTTGAGATAGACATCCATATTAGGGATGATATTGATACCTAAGCTAAGTCTGCATAAACTGAGATGGGAAGATTTAAAAGTTGATTTTCAAAACAGGCTGAAATTAAGTGGAATAAAAATCAAATCGAATCAAATCAAATACAGTATTGCAGTATCATGAAAGTCAATCTACTTGTAACAGTGTTCATCCTATTTCAAAGTGTTAACTACATTTCTTTTATGAATGGGAGATTTTATAAAAGAACAAGAATGTATTTCTTATTATTATCATTATCATTATTATTATCATTATCATTATTATTATTATTATTATTATTTCAGGGCATGGTCACTTTCAAATAGACCGGCGGAATCAGGTTGGCCAGACAGTAACACAGGCATAGATGGAAGTAGTCCACCTTCTGTTGGAGTTGAAAAAGGATCACTTGGTGTACTAGATTCACCATGGGGTAGTTCATCACAAACAGGTGCTGGTTCATATGGCTTAGATATCAAGCCTTTTGAGCCTGGAAAACAATGGATGGTAGGTTATATATATATATATATATATATATATATATATATATATATATATATATATATATATATATATATATATATATATATATATATATATATATATATATATATATATATATATATATATATATATATATATATATATAATATCATTATTATTAGGGTTATAACTGTTATACAATCCCATACTCCTTGGCCTATAAACCATGAACTTGGTTAAAAAGTAATGAAAGAAGTATTATTTTTGTTTAGTGTTTGAAAAAGGTCACTCCCAAACTGAAATATTTCGGTTCGGGGGTGACCTTTTTCAAACAGTTTAAGGTTATGATTTTTTTTACAACCAGGTGTTCCTGTGTCATAAATCAATGAATTTTAGTTTAAAAAAGTCACCTTCAAACTGGTCACTGGTTTGAGGGTGACCTTTTTCATTACTTTTGAAGCCAAATCGATTTATGGTACAGGAATACTGGTTAGTAAAGTATCAACTTTAATAGGGTTATGACTTTTTACAACCCCAGGTTCTGGTGCCATAAATTGATGAACTTTTGTTTCCATTTAGTTTCGACTTAATTGACCCTGCAAACTTATCGGAACCTTTCGTTGTGCTATCCAGTTTCATGAAAACATGCCTCAATGGTAGCTCATTTAGATGCAGAAGACAGATATCATGTTGTAATTGTTTTCCAAGAAACATCTCTAAATATCTTATTGAACCATTTCTATGACCAGTATTCACATTTGTTCCATCTGCCTTCACCAGAGATAATCTATTTTCCAATTCCGTACCACAAACTCTTATAGATTCCATATGCGATATCAATTCCTTTTCTACTCTTCTGGTGAAAAATGGTCAAGATAGAAGTCGTCTGAAAAAATAAATAACTTGTTAATTAACAAATTAAGTTTGCAAAGTTGTGAATTGATTTCACAGAAACTATTTAAATAAATACCTACCATTTAAATTAACAATGTACAGGTCTAAAATATTTAAATTTTATTTACCTGGCTCTCCAGTGATAATGTAATGGTCTTCCAGTATTGTAGACGTGTAGTATTTGCCATTCACTTCAAAGATTTGAAGAGTTGCATTTCTTCTTCCATCGAAACCAATGCCAGTTATGTTATCAAACACTTTTTCTTCTTCTTTCTGCCTTTCTTTTCTTAATTTATTTCTTTCTCTTCTTAACTTGTTTCTGAAAAGTTTGGGTTTGTTCGTTGGTAAATCGAATTAGTTTTCACAAAAATCTTGTTTAGTGAATAATGTAAGTAATCAGTATTATTAGTTTTAAATGTTTATATTGTATAATGTATTGTATATGGTAGGTAGTTCCAAAATCTAGGTACTTATCAATAATATTTTGCATTTTATCTCTTGTTATTAAGCCAAAGTCTACTAATACAGAAGAAGCGATTGCTGCACCAGCCCTATCACTTATTTGATACCTGAAAAAAGATTTATATTAGATATAATACTTTGAAATGTTACTGATCAGCTACACAATACGTAGATTTATTTAGATATTATTTGATATCATAATTTGCATTTACCTGTCACAAGCTTCGGCTAATGTTCGAAGTTCCCTTCTGTTTTGTTGATCACTTAGACCATCTGCAATATAATCAGGATCAGAATCATTGTTTGAAGATGTTGCACGCATTTCAGCATAGGACTGCTGAATGTTTTCCTCAGATGATGAATTCTGAAATGGAGCTTTCTTGATCAGTTTCTGGATAAAGTTGATAAGAACAACTTGGTTTTGACTCCAAGTAATCAGTTTTTTTGGATTTCTTTGCACTTTCAATTTCTTGGATGTTTCTTTTCTTAAATTTAATTTCAGAAGTAGTTAAAGGAACTGGTTTTGAAGTACAGTAGCCCCTTCTTACAGTTCTTTGGTTCTGTAAAAAAGAAAGGTCCATAAATTAAGTTTTCTGAATCCTCCTTATTAAAATTTAAAAAATGTTCAATTAATGAAAGCATCAAAATTTGATAACCATTGTTGACTAAGACTATGATCGATTTCATTCTTTATAAGAAATTACAAAATGTTATTTAAATAAAAACAATATTTTGATTACTTTATTAAATATATTTTACCAATATCTATAATTTATAAAATTAATATAAGTAGGTAGTTTCCATTTAACATACTCAGTTACTCACCTCATAAAACTTATGATCATCTGTCATTTTTACCAAATATTTTCTTTCTGCAGCTGCTAGAATTTTATGCTCTTTGAAATATGTCAAGAAATTTGTTTGAATCTTCTATAAACTTTGAAGCGTCCAATTTAAATTTAGGACCTTATTTTTTCTTATCATAATTCAGAAGTCTTGAAAACTCTTTTAGGTGATTATTTAATCTCATTTGAATAGCATTTGCAGATATGGGGTAAACATTATACTTTATCCATAAAGCTCTTCACTAACTTCTCTTAGAACATTTTCTGTTCTATACTCTGAGAAAAAAAGGCATCTTTCCAATACCTGCTTTAAGGTTGGCAGTCTTCCTGGTGGAAATTCTTCGGAAGCTTTATAGCATTCATTAATTAGACATTTACTTATAGAATTTCTTGTACACAATTTTATAATTAAATTTCAACTAATAATAATAAAAAGCTCTGAAAAAATAAGCAAACTGATATTAAATTTGTCACATTTTGACATTATACAAATTTTTTTTTTAATTTTCAGTAAAAATGTTTTTTTTTTTTGGAAATACAAGGAAAACTATTAGCTTTACAAAAAAAAAAAATATTCAATAACATTTGTTTAAAATTAAATTCTGCATTATTTGATAGAAAGATCATGTTTTTAGCATGAATAGTAAAAAGTTATGGACATTTTTGTACCATTAATCCGATTAAAATACTAGATTTTTTAACCCTTTGAACTTTAGGTCAAGTGGGACGACTATAAATGACTAACACTGTTGTTTTTGGTCATAATTGTGTTTTTTACATCAAAAGCCTTGTACTAGAACAACTGACTTTTTGTTTTAAAAATTTCAGCCCACCCTAATATATATATATATATATATATATATATATATATATATATATATATATATATATATATATATATATATATATATATATATATATATATATATATATATATATATATATATATATATATATATATATAGAGACAATCGAGTATAATTGATTTTCTAATAAGGAGCTTCATATTAGGATATAAACATCTTTATTTGAGACCATGTGTTGACAAAGCTTTATTCTTTCATTCATTCATTAGCATTATTTCAATTGTACTTAAAGATTGCAAAATGAAGTTTACTACTATTTATATTATTACAATTTTAGATTTTAGCACCAATAAATTATATCAACAAACTTTTCTTTCATTAGGAAATTAATTTAAATATAAACCAAAATTTCATTTATATATATATATATATATATATATATATATATATATATATATATATATATATATATATATATATATATATATATATATATATATATATATATATATATATATATATATATATATATATATAATATAAAATATAGGTAAAGAATATCGAGGATGATCCAAATATTACTCCAGGATCAGTAACAAGGTCACCTTTATCATTGGGTATAAAAGACTCTGACCTGCTAACTTCAATAACAAAAACATCAACTTCTAACACCATGTCAGAGATGGGCTCTGGGGGTCCTCTAACTTCTCTATCGTTATCTTCTAACACATGGAGCTTTAATCCTGGTGCTGGACAAGTAAACAGTAGTGGTTCTCCGTTATCAAGGTAATATATATATATATATATATATATATATATATATATATATATTATATATATATATATATATATATATATATATATATATATATATTATATATATATATATATATATATATATATATATATATATAATATATATATATATAAATGTGTGTGTGCTCGCGCGCGTGCGCAAGAGAGAAAGCTGCCATAGTTGTGATAGAATGCTTCATTATTCCCCAGTGTTTTCTTTCTTGCTCATAGTTTATCACTTTTTTTTTTTCTCTTTTTTTTTCCCCCTCTTTTAAATTTAAAATTCATAATGATCGTTGTTGTTGCTGGTAATAAATATTATGATATTGGAGTGGGATTGTCTAGCGCCAATTAGTCTGTCTCATTATGCATTGTTAAACTGTGGACATTCAGATAAAACTAAAATCTCGGTAATGCTATTGCTTGTATTATTGTTGTTATTAAGACAGGCAGATGTACATCCTTGTAATATCACAGCAAGCCTAGAATGATAAACCATTGCATTATTTTTTATAATTTACTTAGATTTGTATTACATACACCTAATATTAACTAAATTAATTAATTCACTATTCTTCTGTGTAAGGAATTTTAAACGTATTTAGTGCTTGTTATATAAAAGATCAAGATTTACAAATCATAAAATCAACTTTTAAATTACTCATTTCCATTTCAATTCCATCCCTTACATAAATTAAAGAGGTTTCAAGTAATAAACTTGTAACAAAAAGATTTGTCGTTCTGTCCTTCCAGTCATATTAGTGGGTTTATTCAAATTAGGAACCATCTTAGCCATTCCTTCATCTGACACATCTGCTTCAAAGAAAGCCATTGCAATAAGAATTTCAGATTATACCAAAAGAGCCGAGATGGTATCGAAGGCTTCTGCATCACATAAAAATTCATTATCAATGACAGCAGTTTTCCTTGAGGTTGTGTCATAGTTTCAACCTAGAATGTAGATGAGGAACATGAAGAAATCAAAGGCAATTATAGCTTCCACCTCATAACTTATCTTAAATTGGTTCTTAAGCAAATTCACTTTCAGAGGAATAGATGTCTTTCACCATCCATCGAGTGAATGTAAAGCACCAGGGGCTCAAAATTACTGTTCCTTCTCACAGGAAGGTGAGAACCAGCTGTTGCAAATTGAAATTCCTTGTAGGTCATGCTCACCATCTCTCTCCAACAGGACTTACTTCTCCCTTGGTTCCTTGATGGCATTGTTGATTTGAGTAAAGCGACTGCACTGCACCACAGACCTGTTGATTAATTTCCATTTTGCCTTGAACCTGTTGAAAACCAGTATATCAAGACCACTGAAATGGTCTTTTGCATATTTGAAAAGACTAGGATTGACTTCATAGGTGTGATGCCAACATGGAGGTTCATGAACTCTGCCAAGACCTTTTTTCAGTCAGGCCGCAAGCGCCAATTTGAATCCTTGGTATTCAGTGCTGCATGTCAAAGGGGAATCTATACACACAATATCTCATTTTCCCAAGTCCAAGGAGACTGGCGGTATCTTCTTGCCAGTCCCGTTTTAACCTTAGGATTCAGAGCAACTTTTACCATCGTCAGAGACAAGAACGGTAATTCGATCAACGCTGTCTTTTCCCTTGTTGAGTATCTGTTAGGAGTTAGCCAACCCAATGAAAAACAAGAGGTTGACCATGGAAAAATTTGTTTCTGATAATCTTCGGTAGTTGTTTTCTTGTGTGCAATATTTGGTACATTGTGCTGACAGAAGACAGAGTGATTTAGCTGTTACAGTGTTCAATTATAACATTCTTGGTAGGATATATTCTTCCACATCTGGTGAGATATAATTATGGCTCACTTCTTGCTTTTTAGTACCTCCCTTGGAAGTTAAGGTGGAAAACCTCAAAATCCCTGTCATAATTTTCTAAGTTAGTTCTTGATAAAGTTTCATTCATTAAAGTTTGTTTCTTCTGCATCTTACTGTTTCGTATTCTGCAGTTTATTAATCTTGTCAAGCATTTTATTTTCTTCATCTAATGGTAAAGAATCATGTCAACAGGAGCAGTGTTACAGGACTTTGGAATTTTCATGTTGCATCTCTAAAGAGTGGATGTCCTCATAATTTATCATAATAACCTTAGCCTGTGAATGTCCATGATTGTTGAATGTCCATGATTGTATTTACTATCGAGTCGTGGAACATCACCTTAACTCAGAAGGTCTCTGTTTACTTAAGACTTTTTCTTCATGAGAAGGTTATATTTCTATCTCAAGCAAAATCTTGATACATGATGAGAGATTCACGCACACTCTTCCAAAATATTTAAATGACATCCGGGAACATTGTTTTTTCAATTTGTTCAACCCAAGCATATATAGTATGAGAAAAAGCAAAATTTCTTTTTGAGAACTTGCAGCTTAAGCAGGTCACTTAATGTAATGTTCTTATATGTCTGTCCAATAAGTACAACAAAAATTCAATCTATTTTTGCCCTTGGAGACAAAAAAATAAGAAAAAAAAAAAAAAAAAATAATATATATATATATATATATAATATATATATATATATATATATATATATATATATATATATATATATATAATATATATATATATATATATATATATATATATATATATATATATATATTATATATTAGTTATCATTAAAATTATCCAATATACATCATGAACTGAACTAGCAACAAACAAAACATTCTTCACCTAATTAAGGTACGCCAGAGAACTACTTAAAAAAAAAAAGTCCAAAACTCGTAATCCAAAATTAAGGTCCGATCCTATTCAGACTTGCACAAACTTGTTTACGTGTTGTTATGTGGGACACAGAGGATCATGGTCATGCAGACTAAAATTTCCTGAACATTTATATTTTTTTACCCTTTAGATATGTAACAGTATAGCAACCTAAATTTTGTATATGTATATATATATATATATATATATATATATATATATATATATATATATATATATATATATATATATATATATATATATATATATATATATATATATATATATATATATATATATATATATATATATATATATATATATATATATATATATTTCACTTTCGCTACCAAAACCCTCCAATAAATTTTAACTATTACACTCAACAAGCTTATTCCCCTATAATTCTTACACACCATTTTATCCCCCTTCCCTTTATATATCGGCACTATACACGCATCTTGCCACTCCTGAGGCACTTTTCCCTCTCCCCAACACACATTAAACATTCTTACCAACCAGTCAATTATTACTCCCGCTCCTACCTTATCATCTCCCCATATATACCATCCATTTCTCCCGACTTTCCCATCTTCACCTTTCTCACAGCTACTTTTACTTCCTCTCTACTAATACTCTCATCTTCATCTAACAAGAAGAAACCCCAAACTCACACCTCAACTCACTCTCCCAATCAACCATGAATTCTCCCCTATTCCCAGTATTTAAAAATATTTAATAATTTCACAATTATCAAAGTAAAAAGGAAAATTAATAAAACTATTTATATTTAAAAAAAAAAAAAAAAAAAAAAAAAAAAATCACGACTAAAAATTATCTTAAAATTCCATTGGATAAAGATTGCTAGTAGCTTAACTTTCACCACTTTAGTAGTTAGTAATTATATTAAAACACAGTAAAATAATAAAACGCTAAAACTAGCAAGAGATATTTAAAACTTGAAATGCTTAACTAAAATATAAACTCATTACAAATAAAAACAAAACTAATAGTACCCCACACAAAACGCATCCACACTCTACAATCGCAAACTATTATATATATATATATATATATATATATATATATATATATATATATATATATATATATATATATATATATATATATATATATATATATATATATATATATATATATATATATATATATATATACAGTGAAACCAAACTGGGGGTATCAAACAGTAAAACCTCATCATGGAGTGAAGGATCACAAGGCTCTTCTGCTTTAACATCAGAACTTTGGGGTGCTCCTGGAAATAAAGCCAGAGGACCTCCACCTGGAATGAGTGGTAATAATGGGACCAAACAGTCTCTGGGATCCAATGGAAATTCCTGGGGGGCTTTAGGCCGTTCAACTTCATGGTCTGGGGATCAGCAGAGAAATCCAAATAGTGCCTTACACTCTGCTTCCAGTTCCTCAGCCCCATGGCCAAACTCTCAAATGCCCTCCACATGGTTGATTCTCAAAAACCTCACTCCACAAGTATGCACAAATATTTTAGTTCTTTAAATATTTCTATAGTTTTTTTTTATAGGTTACCACCACTCACCACCAGAGCCCTTTTCAAGGAGGGGGAATAAATTTAAATTTCGAATTTAAAAACCTTTACATTAATTTTTCTTTCAGATTGATGGTTCCACCTTGAAAACACTTTGCATGCAACATGGTCCTCTTATTAATTTCCATTTATCACTTAACCATGGCTTTGCACTAGTCAATTACGGATCTAGAGAAGAAGCAGTCAAAGTAAGTACACTACATAATTTTCATCCTTATTTTTCTATTCTAGGTAAGTCGAAGTCGATTATTTATTTATTTTTTTCTTTTCTTTTCTTTCCTTTCCTTTCCTTTCCTTTCTTTCTTTCTTTTCCCTTTTAATTCACTTGTTTAACCCTGGTTAAAAGATCTTTAAAATAAAAATGTATTTACCATTGTTTTCAAATCAATTGTGAATTGGCACCCAAGAAACTATACGTATAAATTAAACACCCTCAAGTTAGCTAGTTTGTAAAGGAAACTAGATTACATGAGTATTGTACTGAAATTATGTAATTCATTGATTTAGCAGTAATATATATATATATATATATATATATATATATATATATATATATATATATATATATATATATATATATATATATATATATATATATATATATATATATATATATATATATATATGCACACACACACACACACACACACGAGGTGCTACCCAAATTCTATGATTTGTATCTAAAAATATAAATACTAATTTTTACTGAAACCTTCCATAGTACATAGTAGTTACCTTTGACTTGACTTTAATGATTTCTACCTCAACCTTCCCTTCTTGCTGAAAACATGCCTTCATTTAGCCTCTGCTGAAGAAGGGAGACCCTCTCTACCCTCTGACCATCGTCCTATTTCTTTAACCTATGTTCTTTCTAAAGTTTTTGAATATATTCTTAAGAGGAAGATTTGGAAACACCTCAGTGCTTCTAGCAGTATGGTTTTTGTTAAGAACGCTCAACTGGTGATCTTCTTTTCCTTCTTTCTGACTCTTGGTCCTCTGCTCTTTGGTGAATCTTTTGCTGTGGTGCTAGATATATCGAAAGCCCTCGATAGAGTCTGGCACAAAGTTGTAATTTCCAAACTTCTCTCTTTCAGAATCTATCCTCTCTAATTTCCTTTCTGGTCGTTCTATAGCAGCTGTTGTAGATGGCCACCGTTCTTCCTTTAAATCTATAGTGGTGTTCCTCAGGGATATCTCCTGTCCCCAACTCTCTTTCTACCTTTCATTAATGACCTCACTATTACTTCATCACCTATCCACATCTGTAGTGGTTCCACACAAATCTCTTCTCAAAATGGTTGAGTCCTGGGCTTTTCATTTTATAAATTCTTTTGCTCTTACTAACACTCTCCAATCTCTCTCTACCCATCGTATTGTAGTGTCACTCTCTCTGTACTATCGCTATTACAACGGACACTGGTCTTCTGAACTTCCATTGCATACCTCCTCCATTGAGAAGGCCTCTTGCGACTCAACTTTCTACCCAGTCTCATCCTTTCTCTGTCCAACTCTCTGACCCCAGACTTAACCACTATGCTCAATCTTACATGTACTCTACTTGTAAAGTATGGATCACCCTTCCTTCATCTGTTTTCCCAGCTTCCTTTAACTTGTACACTTTTAAATGCCATGTATCAAGTCATGTCTGCCAATGTTGACCAGAATTCTGACTTTTTCCCCAACTCTGGTATAAGTTTGTAGGCCTCTTGCCTTTGCCTACCAAAGGAGATAAAAAAATTTATATTCGATTTTTTCTCCCATCTTATATGGAGAAAAGTGTTGTAGAGGAATCTCGCCAATATTGCTGATGACATGGATTACGTCGAAAAGAGTGATCATGTTTCAGAAGAATATTTGCTGGGGTGGTGTCTATTGTGTGATTATACAAAACTGCTCGTGGCAATCAGTCACCCCAAGATGACCTACTGCCACAATAATGCAATAATGTTCTATTGACGTGCTTTGTGACACCATTGCATTCAAACATAAAGCTGGAAATTACTATATGCTCAATATCAAACTCATTCTTTCTGAATGGTTCTTCCATAAACTCCAACCCAAATCCACGATCACTTAGAAGACATTCTGTATTATGAGGAAGAAAATGTAAAATTCTTGTTCTAAAAGCATTAGCCACTGTATGACTATTTTTATTAACCAATGGAACCACAGTGATGAATTTTGAAAAATGATCTATGGCAACCAAACAATAACCATTATTCCTGTTTGTACGAGGTAACTGGATTAAATCTACTGCCAACAAGTCATATATGGGTAGGAAAAGATTTTTTCATCAATGGTGGTTTAGCAATGTTAGGACATGTTCAGAAAACTGACAATGAGGACATGCTTTACAAACATCAGAGACTACTTGGGTCACATGAGAATTCCATAACTCCTCACAAATTAAAGACATCAGTTTGTTTCATCCCAAATATGCATAATCTACATGAAACTGGGTGACTATGGAAATTAAGTATGAAAAAGGGATTATAAATTTCCTACTCCTTTGTGTTTTTATGTAAAATCTCTTCAGAAATGAATATTTCCTCCCTAACCGATTTAAGTACACAGGATTTTAGGCAATTGTACATGTGACGATTTGTTACTAATAACTCAGTAGAAGCTTTTTACGAGTCCTTTCAAATTTTTGCTTGTTTTTTATTTTTGCATCTACACTAGAGCTGTTCAATGGTGTAACCTGTGTGATTGGGCTTGATGTAACATATTGAATCCTAACTAAATTTATTTAAATCTTATCAACAGAAGTAAATCTTTCTTCCGGTAATAATTAATTATAATGTATTCCTGACACACATGATAAATAACAGGTGTCTGTGAATATTTTACCATAATTAAAGGTTTGCCACTAGTATAAAAAATGCACTTTGCAAAGCATTAAATTTGAGAACACTTGGATTATATTTTACAGGATCTTTACGTAATTTTATTTCACAATTTCATCTATTTTATACCTTTAAAACTTCATTATTTCGCCATATATATATATATATATATATATATATATATATATATATATATATATATATATATATATATATATATATATATATATATATATATATATATATATATATATATATATATATATATATATATATATATATATATATATATATATATATAATATTTCATCTCTGGTGGACAAAGGTCAGAGGTTTACTAAAATTTCCACCAGAGTTAAGAGGAAAGTCAGAAACCTGGTCAAATTAAAGGCCGACATGACCCAATAAACGTCTTTTGAAGGTGTGTGCGTCATAGGAAGTTGGGAAATAGATGAAGGAAGTGTGTTCCAGACTTAACAGGTCAAAGCTTTCAATAATATCGCTTTCTTTGTGCTGATTAGAAAAGTTTTCAAAATTATTTACCATACATATTTTCATTCTGTTGTGTTATCTATTTTAACTTGTACTGTTATGGTTGGGCATCAGAGATGTAATTTTAAAATGGTATCCTCTCCCTTAATGTTTTAAGTTAATTCTTTGTGAAAGAATTTTCACATTAAAATTTTGTTAACTTGACTTCTTGTACTCATATTTCAGGCTCAAGGAAACCTCAATAATTGCCTGCTTAGCAATACCACTATTTTGGCTGAATTTGCCACAGATTCTGAAGTTAAGCAACTTCTTGGCCAAGGTGCGCCACCCACACCAGGAGCCCCTACTACCTCTTGGGGAAGTTCAGGTCGTGGCTCAACCCCAACTTCGCAGTCGACTTCCAATTCTAAAGTAGATTCATGGGGTAGTGGAAATGGTAGCTCTCTGTGGGGAAATGGCCCTGCTGGTAGTGCCTCATTATGGGGTGGAGGTAATTTGGGTGAAGGGGACCAACATAGGGCCACTCCATCCTCTCTTAAATCTTATTTACCTGATGGACTTCTTACTTCTTCTGAGTCGATGTAATGTAAATGACAAGAACTCGCAAATGTGAACAATGCTCTTCTATATCATTGTGACCCACCTTCAGTGATCTATTCAGACTATAACTATGCCTGATCCATATTATTCAGTGCGATACACATGTAAATAAGTGAAATAACTTGAGATGAGATTCTGTATGCTATTTATAGTCACTTATTAATTAAAGGCCTTATTAATTTGACTGATAATCATTGGCTTTTGCAAACATGTACTCTCAAGTTTTGATATATATATATATATATATATATATATATATATATATATATATATATATATATATATATATATATATATATATATATATATATATATATATATATATATATATATATATATATATAATTATAGGAAAAAAGTTAATTATAGAAGCTAATGATTAAGAGATGAAGCTTTTGAACATAAAAATATATATTTTGGGTCTGATATATTTGTATTAAGTTTGTGCTGTGACATCCATACAAAATAATGATAATTATAGTAGACAGTGAGATTGACTCTCGTAATAATATAAGGTAGCTTGGCTATATAAATTTAGTAATGACAGAAAAAAAAGAGTGAAAAGAGCTACACTTTAGGTGCAAGCATTGATCGATAGGCACTAAACGAAAATTTGCCTGCAATTTTCGGGTATGCCGTCGGTAAATACTGGTCTTAGAGATAAAATGCCAATACATTTTTCTTTCTTTAAAATCTTAAGAAATATTATTTAAGTCTTAGTTTAGAGTATCACGTTCAGAAACTATTTTAGCAGTACCAAATTTCGTAAGCTTAAGATTTTGCATATATATATATATATATATATATATATATATATATATATATATATATATATATATATATATATATATATATATATATATATATATATATATATATATATATATATATATATATATATATATATATATACCGAGAGTTTTAAATTTTCTTGTAGTTTTAAGTTGTTAATTTAAGGTCATACTAATAATTTTAATAAAAAGTTTACAAAATATTAATAATAATATTAAGAATAAAAATATAAATAATAATAATTTCAGTGATAGCACTTGCGTGTGATATTTTTTTGTTAAAGTATAGATAAGTAATATATATATATATATATATATATATATATATATATATATATATATATATATATATATATATATATATATATATATATATATATATATAATATATATAATAATATATAACTTTTGTATTTTATCCTTATTTTATCTCAAAAACATGTTCCAAATGTGTTAGGGCAATTTTTTCTTATGTACATATATATATATATATATATATATATATATATATATATATATATATATATATATATATATATATATATATATATATATATATATATATATATATATATATATATATAATATATATAATATATATAATATATAAATAAAAAAATTAAAAAAAAAAAAAAAAAGATTTTTTTTTTTTTTTTTTTTTTTTTTTTTTTTTTTTTTTTTTTTTTTTTATTATATATATATATATATATATATATATATATATATATATATATATATATATATATATATATATATATATATATATATATATATATATATATATATATATATATATATATATATATATATATGCTTGCTTATTAGTTTTATTAGACTAGCATACCTTGTTTTCTGTTTTCTTATGTTAAATCGGTTTTCTTATATATTATATATATATATATATATATATATTTTTTTTTTTTTTTTTTTTTTTTATTTTTTTTTATATATATATATATATATATATATATATATATATATATATATATATATATATATATATATACAAAATAGGAAACTAGGGGCATATGGTTTAAAAAATTAAGAGAATAACTAGTTAATAATGTAAAGGCTTAATTTAAAGATGTAGTTTTGTAAACTTTTGACAATGCTTTAATTAAGTTTTTCACAATGTTTATATATATATATATATATATATATATATATATATATATATATATATATATATATATATATATATATATATATATATATATATATATATATATATATATATATATATTATATTGACGCTCCTAAGATATTATAAAATAAGATTTATATATATATATATATATATATATATATATATATATATATATATATATATATATATATATATATATATATATATATATATATATATATATATATATATATATATATATATATATATATATATATATAAGCAGCTCAGTAGAGATTATATAGATGTTGTGGTTATCAGATTGAATTAACTCAATTAGATGTTTGTCTATTTATCTGATTGAAAAGTTTACGTTCCTTTCCTTCCTTATCCATTAATATTCTTGTTCAATTTCTAATATTTGTCCTTTTGATCAAAGAACAAAATAAAATATCTTTGAATTCCATATGTAATAATAGCTGTAGTTATTAATAGTGGTGTAATGATAATAATTTTAATACTTCTTAAATAATACAGCGTATTTTTCTCAATGTTTTTGTAGGTTTGTGAAATTTTTTTTTTTTTTTGTGTTTGTGTTCGTATTTCAAAAAACCGTAGTTGGGTGCTGCAATAATAATAATAATATTAATAATAATGCTTTCAGTTTTATATAACGGTAGATTGTAGATAAAATTAAATGTTCTACTCATCGTTATCAGTCCTGCTCAGTTTTAGAACGGTACAGTTTTTCCTCTTAAAAAAGAGCACAAAAAAATTATATTTTATTTATTTATTTTCACAGAGTCATGTCTTTTATTTTAAGAAGCAGCATTTGTACAGTGTAAAGAGTATAATAGAAATGCCACACGCGCACGCACGCACACGTGCATTATATATATATA
>SEYY01023388.1:100000-122500 GCA_009176605.1 Armadillidium nasatum
TATATTCCAAAGAGAATCTGATGCTTTCTTGTGCCATTTATATATATATATATATATATATATATATATATATATATATATATATATATATATATATATATATATATATATATATATATATATATATATATATATATATATATATATATATATATATATATATATATATATATATATATATATATATATATATATATATATATATATATATAAATAATTTTTGAAATTAGCGCTCCTGAGCCGAAAATGAACATAAAGAAAACTTTTATAAATAATAATTATGAATGTTTAAAATTAAAGAGAATACATTTTCGGATGAGGTCGCATTGGTTTTGTGCCAAATCTCCTAATTTATAATAGTTTCTTAGTAACTTAGCTTGGGCTTCTCTCTCTCTTCTTTCTCTCTCTTGTTTTCTTTTTCTTTTTTTTCTTTTTTTTTTTTATATGAAATGAGTGTCTTCTTAAAAAATTTTGACCGGGCTGTGTTCTTCCTACTCTTTTATTATGCATTATTGCATTCTTTTTGCTTTACTTTTTCGATAAAAAAAAAACCACGTTCATAAATTTAGGATAAATTCAGTATAGACGCTAGACAATGATAGTCAAACATTAAGAACTCTATATGCTTAAAATAACGAACATGAACACATATCTTTAAAATGATGCAAGTAATATATATTAGTGTTGGTGTCGTGTTTTTTTTTTTTTTTTTTTTTTTTTTTTTTTTTTTTTTTTTTTTTTTTTTTTTTTCTCAAAAATATTCAGACTATAATCACCTTAAGGTTATTGTTTTATTTTATTATTAGTAGTATTTTGTCATTATTATTATTAGTATTATTATTATTATCTATTATTATTATTATTATTATTTTCTTTGAAATAAGTAGTGGTGACCGCTTTATCTAGAATTGAACCTTTAAGTCTTTCTCTAAAATGTGGTATTTAATAATGATGCTTCAAAATGCTTATCACATGTGATTTTTTCTTTTTTTGGAAAAATAAATAATAATAATAATAATAATGGATGATATATATGGTGACCCTTCGCCGTTTTTTGAACCAAGAACCATGTGGTTGTTTTCAGCCAGTATTTATTTAATTTATATTAATGTTAATGATGATGCGTGAGTTAAATCAAGGCAATTGCTCATTCATGTGGAATGTGTTCAAGTCTGATTGAAGCTTTTTTATAACGACGAAAACTTTCTTTTTAGAATTAAGCATGTTGTTGGTCGTAATATTTACAAAGAAAGGAATTTGTTGTTATAAAAGAGCTTTATTTTGTTGTCTCTCTAGAAAACTTTGGTGACATCCAACTGTTGGCAATTTATTAATGTTAAGGAAAGTTATTATTAAATATAATGGGAAAGTTTGAAGTCATAATTGATAGCTTTAAGGGATGGCACTTTAATTAACCAGAGTAGATTGGTTTGATGCAGATAAATAATTTAACTTGTTTGCTCTCCTTACAATCAAATTGAAATCATTCCCTTGGTGTTCAGTTTTCTGCTGAATTTTTTCTAGTCTTTTTATCAGTAAAAATAGTTCTTCTTTACTATAATAATAATTTCAATAATAAATAAAAAAAATTAAAATCTGTAGTGATTTTGGGCCATGACTGTTCCCAAAGGATGTTTCAATGGTTTTCATAACCATTCCATTCATGCGCAGTGTGCCCTCCCTTATGTGTATATATTTTATATTATTACATCTGTAAAAACCGTAAGCAGCAACCGGACTTCCGCCGTGTCCCATTTTTTTTTTTTTTTTTTTTTTTTTTTTTTTTTTTTTTTTTTTTTGTTTCATTGCTAGGACCACCGCTCCCACCCTTTGCTATTTGTCAAATTGAGGGCAGAAGTATTCATCCCAGGACACGAGCGGCAAATCACGCACCACCCCATGGGCTTGGTAGCGGTGCCCTCCTCGACGTGCCTCCATGCCACAACCAGTAAGCCTTAAGCAATAAAATAAATGCGACTGCTAACGCCTCTGCCCTTTTATTGTTTAATAGTAGTTTGAAGCTTTTCTCTAAATGCAGGGTCGGTAGGAGTCGCTCGTGATAGGTGTTAAATGATTTTTGCTGCATTGTTGCAGGTGGTCAAGATTAGATTTAATTGTAAATTTAAAAATAGTGCAGACGAAACACTCTAGCACCATAATTATTCGAGACTAGCTTAGTGCTGGGGTGTCGGGTCCTGCTTTTCCTTCGGTAAGACTGCACATTCCTGCAAACTAGTCAGGGCAATACTCTTCACAGTAAGGAACGTTAAGCATGAGAACAAAGTGAAGACGTTCTTTTTATCAGAAGTGATATTGCCCTATGTTGTTGCACCAATTCCCTTGCCACCACTAAGTAACCATGCCACATATGCATATCCTTAGCTGGTCAGTGTGTGCTTGGAAAGGTTATATTGCTTTTAATGATTATTTATACAGGCTTTCTTGTATTGTATGTTTCAATATGCATAAATAAATTTGGTCTCAGTGTTTTGAATGCGTTTTATTTCTTTCCTAAGAGGTACTTAGGTTTAAAAAATTATAATAAGAAAATTTTATATAGTATTACAAATATAATTAGTAGGTGTACAAGGAGAACAGTAGCTCTGTACCTAAGAAAATCTGCTTACTGTCTCTGTACGAACATCAGGAGAAGTCTAGACTAAACAAAAAAAATAGTGCCGAAAAATCTCTCTAGAAAAAAGTGAAAACTATCACTTCAAAATAAATTTTCTGGTGAGGAATAGTAAGCATAGCAGGGAAGAACTTGCTTACAAGAGTCGAGGTGGCATTGCAGTCTACATTATATGCGATTGATCGTAAGAGGGCCATATAAACCTCATTATAAGCAGAACCGTGGGGTCTCCTTCATTTTGAGGAATCTCTGTTGGAGATTAGTGTTACATTTATTGAAACAACAATTTTCAGATGTGACGTGAATGAGGACAACCTATATCTAATGAAAGGTTTCATGTTCCGTAGCTTGTGACACTATTACCCTACGATGAAGCGTCTGTCAACATGAAATCCTGGCTAATAGTTTTGTATTTGTCTGTTGCATGGAAGGAAGACTGCAAAAACAAACTGTTTATAGCTGAATGATGAAGCGTTGCTAGGATGGTTCTCGGTATAAATATTGATAAAAACTACCATT
This sequence comes from Armadillidium nasatum, assembly GCA_009176605.1. Classification (NCBI taxonomy): domain Eukaryota; kingdom Metazoa; phylum Arthropoda; class Malacostraca; order Isopoda; family Armadillidiidae; genus Armadillidium; species Armadillidium nasatum. Next base: position 103,152 of record SEYY01023388.1, read on the forward strand.
TATAACTAAAGATAAATATATGTGCACAGCAGCCCCATAGCCAGGTGGTGACCAGGACTGCTGAATCTCGTCCTGGGGTGTCCTAACTACATTTCAGAAATTAGAAAACAAATTATATATACTTTTTATATCTCCTCCCGTGGGCAAAGACCAGAGGCCTACCAAATTCCACCGAAGTTTGAAAAAATCTATCTAGTCGATGGAGACCGACATGTCCAATTACACTGAGTTTGAAAGTATGCAAGTCAAAGAAAGTTAGGAAAACGGACAAAAGGAGTGTGTCCAGACTTCATCAGTAGAGTATGTGGAAGATTGAGCTTAGGGGTTAAGTCTGGGGTCTGAGAGTTGAATAGAGAAAGGATGAGAGTGTAGAAAGGTGTGTCGTACGAGCTCTTCTCAATAGAGGTGGTATGCGACGAGAGAGTTCAGAAGACCAGTGTTCGTTGTAATATAGTATAAAGCAGGAGTCTCCAAAGTTTTTAGCCTAAGGGCCACACTGACTCCTCTAATAAGTCCCAAGGGCCAAGATTTAGTCCGCTCATTACGAAAATTTTCGTTTCGGGTGGACTGCTCTGTTTGCAATTTCGGTTGGTACTTACGGGCAAGTGTCGAGGACATTTCATTGCGACGGACAGCTGATGTGCGTGCTGTGCGTTACATATTTTTACGACTACTTACGACCATGCTAGATGTATAGTGCGTTTTGTGAATAGTTTCTTAGTGAAAATTTAATTAATAGTCTTAAAGATAAATCCAGGCCATTTTGTTTACTCAATAGTACTAATTGGCACTTATTTTGATTTGAAGTTAGTCCCTTTTGTGTGGATTTGTATAAATTTTTAAATGAAACGACAGTGAGTACTGAACATTTAAAGAGCAATGGGGATTTCAATATTTCGTGATTGATTTAAGTAATCAGGCAATGTGTATTATTTGCAATGAAACTATGTCAGTCCTCAAAGAATGTAATATAAAACATCATTGAGATTAAACATTTTCAGAAATACTCCAAATTTACAGAAAGCCTACAGTTAGAAAAATACGAATCTCTGAAACGCGGGTTGAAATCTTAGCAATTGTTTTGTAAGAAATTAAATGCTGAGCAAATAGCAGGAACTCGTGCTAGTTTCCGTGAGGCTCATTCAATAGCGAAACATGGGAAATTATTTACAGATGGCGAATTAATGATTGCAGCAGCAGCAGAAGAAATGTGTCCAGAGAAGGATAATTTATTTAAAAACATCAGTTTGTCAGCAAATACTGTGGCTCAAAGAGTAGATAATATTGCAGAAATATATTGACTCGCTTGTCTGACAGAAATCGACACTTTGATTGGTTCTCTTTGGCTCCGGATGAGTCAACAGATGTTTCAGATACTGCTCAAGTGTTACTTTTTATTCGAGGGATAGATAAAAATTATGAAGTGTATGAAGAGCTTCTAGACATTCATAGCTTCATGATCACTGGAGAAGATATTTTTAAAGGAGTTGAAAATGCTGTTCAGAAAAACAATATTCAATGGAAAAACATGAAGTGTGTCACTACTGATGGTGGAAAAAATACAGGTGTCGTTGCTCTCATATCAAAGGACGTAGAAAATGACTGTGGTTCAAAACCATTAATCGTACATCGAATCATCATCAACAGTCTTTGTGCGGAAAATGCTTGAATATGTCAGAAGTTTTAAAGCTAGTCATGTGAGCTGTTAATTACAGACCACATGCGCTCAATCATCGCTAATTCCGCGAGTTTATTGAAGAGATTGGAGAAAATGACTTACCCAATTATACTGTAGTAAGCTGGCTTAGCTCCGGAAAAGTCCTAATGCGATTTTTTTGAGCAAGCAATAATAGAAATTTTCTTGAATGAAAGAAATCGTCCTCTGGCTGAGTTGCAAAACAGTAGTTATGGAAGTTATCATTTTATACAGACTTAACTAAGCATATGGATGACCTTAATTTAAAATTACAAGAAGAAAACCATATTCTATCTAATTTATACGTTCATATTAAGTACTTTCGACAAAAAAATTTTGTTTCAATCTCAGTTGAACAAAAAGTGTTTCACGCATTTTAATACGTGCCAAACATTCAGTCAGCAAACTGAGACAATTTCCGGTATAGATTTCGCACTTGAAGCTTTGTGTGCTTTAAAAATTTGAGTTTCGTTTTTCAGATTTTGATGCAATTGCAAACGATATAATTCTTCAAAATCCTGTTAACGCCGATATAGAAACCCTTATAACCCCAGAACTTAAAATGGAAGCGATTTGCATTGTAGCAATATTTTTTTAAAGAAATATATTTAAAGTCGTCATTGCTGGAATTTTATAAGAGTCTTCCACTCGCACAGTTTGATCAGTGGCATAAATTTGCTCGTAGCATTTTTCCGGTTTTGGCACTACTTATCTGTGTGAAAAAACATTCTCCAAAAGAAAATATTAAAAAAATATTTACAGATCCAAATTAACTGATGAGCAGTTAAAGTCGCTGCTGATAATTTTCACTTACAAACTTGATCCACAACTGCAAACACTTGTCAGTATAAAGTTACAGCTACATTTAATCTCGTATCATTAATCACAGTTAAAATGTTCAATATCATTATGCATATCAGTTATTGTGTTTCTTACTTGGTCGTTAAATAAAAACATCTGATTATTATTTTGTGTAATTTACTTACACTTTTAAATTTTATAATGTAATTAAAATAAACTATGGTGGGCCGGATACCAGGGTTGGTAGTTCTCGCGGGGCGTAGTTTGGAGACCGGCCCCTGGTATAGAGCGACGGGCAGAAAGAGATTGGAGAGCAAGAGTAGGAGAGTTGATGAGACGAAAAGCCCTAGGCTCCACCTTCTCAAGTAAAGCTGTATGAGTGGAAACACCGTTTTAATATATATATATATATATATATATATATATATATATATATATATATATATATATATATATATATATATATATATATATATATATATATATATATATATATATATATATATATATATATATATATATATATATATATATATATATATATATATATATATATATATATATATATATATATATATATATATATATATATATATCTGCTATTGGGGATTCGAACTCTGACCTTTCAGATGGGAAGCAAACGAGCTATCCACCACACCACGAAGGTACAAAAGGAAATCGCATTTGAGAAAGCTCATAATCACCTGTCATGATGACAATCTCAAAGGATCTCCCCGACCACGCTCGAATGTGGAGTAACGGGTTAGTTACTATCCCCATAAACCACAAAAACATACGTACGTATGAAACCACAATACACCGTGGAATAAAATTTTACAATTTCTAATCTTCTATTGTGGATTCGAACCCTGACCTTTCAGATGGGAAGCAAACGCGCTGACCACTACACCACGAAGGTACAAAAAAAAAATCGCATTTGAGAAAGCTCATAACCACCTGTCATGATGACAATCTCAAAGGATCTCCCCGACCTCGCTAGGATGAGTTAACGGGTCAGTTACTATCCCCATAAATTTTATTCCAAGGTGTATTGTGGTTTCATACGTGTATATATATATATATATATATATATATATATATATATATATATATATATATATATATATATATATATATATATATATATATATATATATATATATATATATATATATATATATATATATATATATATATATATATATATACCTCTGGTAGGCAAATTTCATAGGCCTATCAAAATTTAATATTATTATTATTATTATTATTATTATTATTATTATTATTATTATTATTATTATTATTACACTCCTATGCCGATGACTCCATCCTTTATTACTCCTTTCAATTTGAAAGGCGTCCCTCCAAACAGCAGTTGATAGGTTCAAGAAGAATGGCCTAGGAGCAACTGACCTCTGATCATTCTCGTATTTCAAATTGGGGCAGAGAAAAATAGTCGTTTTCAATGCCTCAAAAACTCAATTCCTCCATCTTTCTACTCGACACAATCTTCCACACAACTATGATATCTTTTTCGAAAACACTCAACTCAAACCTTCATCTGTTCTCAATATTCTCGGAGTTTCTTTTTCTCGTGATTTTTCTTGGAAAGATCACATTATTTCTCTTTCTAAACAAGATTCTAAGAGGTTGGGTGTTCTGAGGCGCCTTCGTGGTTTTTTTACGCCACCCCAGTTCCTTGCTCTCTTATCCGAGGTGGTTCCACACACAGCTATTCTCGAAAAGGTGGAGTCTAGGGCTTTTCGTCTCATACATTTTCCTGCTCCTACTAACTCTCTCCAGTCTCTTTCTTCCCGTCAAATTGTTGCATCACTTTCTCTATACTATCGCTATTACAACGGACATTGCTCTTATGAACTCTCACGTCGCATACCTCCTCCATTGAGAAGGGCTCGTGCGACACGACTTTCTACACAGTCTCATCCTTTCTCTGTCCAACTCTCCGACCCCAGACTTAACCGCTATGCTCACTCTTACATGTACTCTACTGGTAAAGTCTAGAACACACTCCCTTTATCTGTTTTCCCAACTTCCTTTGACTTGCACACTTTTAAACGTCGTGTATCAGGTCACGTTGGCTATTAGCGATCAGATCCCGAATGCTCCCTAACTCTGGTGGAATTTGGTAGGCCTCTGGCCTTTGCCCACCAGAGGTGATATATATATATATATATATATATATATATATATATATATATATATATATATATATATATATATATATATATATATATATATATATATATATATATATATATATATATATATATATATATATATATATGATCAAATACAAGTTGTCTTACGTGTAAAGGCAATTTCCGCTAGAAAGTCACTCAAGAAATTTTTTTTTTTTAAATTCTTATGCCGGACGAGGCTCTGAAATAGCAAGTTTTGAAACCAAGTTCCTAAAGAAGTCGCTCTGGGCCGAGGCTCTGAAAAAGGACATTTCATGTGGCAAGTCCCTGCCGCGTTTGCTAGAAGTAAAGCTTAAGAATTATTAATCCGTTAGTATTTTCAAAACCGTAGCAGATAGCGAGAATTGAAAAGATGCAAAATGGTGCCCCATGATTGGTTTTACCGTATGATGACTTTTTCCTTCGAAAATGATCTCCAATATTAAAAACTTAACGTTTTTCAGTTTTTTTTTTTATAAAAAAAAAAATCTTGCTCATAAAATCGAAAAGTTGATTTTTTTTTCTCTCATTTTCTGGGAGGTAAGCGATCAAAAATAAGTTCTACTTCCTTACCTTCATGAAAATGATAAAAATAAAAAAATTTCAGCAAAAATTGAGAAAAGTTCTCAATTCCTACGGAAGTTAACCCTCATAAGGTATTCAACTTTCGCTAAAAGTAAATCATAAAAAAAAAAAATTAAAACATTTTTAGGGACGATCGAGGCTCTAAAACAGTAATTTTTGAGATCAAGTTCCTAAAGAAAGTCGCTCTCTCCGATGCCGTCGCTTTAGGCAGAGACTCTGAAAAGTACATTTCAAGAGGAAAATCCCTGCCACGATTGATAGAAGTAAAGCCTAAAAATTATTAATTCGTTAGTATTTTGAAAACAGCAGCAGATATCGAGAAGTGACAAGAGGCAAAAATGGTGGTCCATGATTAGTTTTACCCTATAAGGACTTTTTTCCTTCGAAAATGATCACCAACATATCGTAAAATGTACTTAACGTTTTTCAGATTTTGAAAAAAACACGCTCATAAAATCAAAAAGTTGATTTTTTTTTCTCATTTTCCGAGAGGTAGGCGATCAAAAATAAGTTCTGCTTTACCTCCATGAAAATGCTAAAAAATATATGTTAGCAAAAATTGAGAAAATTTCTCAATCCCTTTGGAAGTCGACCCTCATATGATACTTAAACGCCTGAAAAAATGAACTCAAAAAGATAATTTCGGTTTCAGTTGAGTATGAGTCGAGTCTCTTAAGTTTTAATAGGTGAAAGCCTGTGAAACCATTTTAAGTTTAACTTTTGAAATATTCCGATTAAAGTTTGTGTAAGTTTTTAAATTCTTATAGCTTTCTTATCAATAGATAGATCGGCTTGATATTCTAGACACACAAAGAATTGGGACCCCTGATTCCAAATTTGTAATCCCAGTTCTTCTGTACATTACCGTTTTTGAGTTAAAGGCCGACATAGATACCAAAGTGGTTTGTCGTACTTTCTGAGCATGGAAAAGAAAATTGTCAACTTTGGGGGCTCATATCTCCTCAACCGTAGCAGATAGAGGAACGGTCCAAGAAGGCTTTCAAGTTCTAAAAGACAGGTAAAATTCAGATATTAAATATTTTTGCTCAATCTCTCGTAATTTAGAAACTGTGAGAAATCACAAACCTGATTTAAATTTTTTTTTTTATATATATATATATTTTTGAGGGGTCATTTCTCATGAGCGGAAGCTTGTAGAATCCTGAGATGTTCATATTCTGGCTCAGCATAATGAAATCTATTTGCGTAGGTGATTTAAGCGATATTTAAAGTTTAGCTTCTATGGCATCCGTTGTACACTTGAAAGGCCTGAATAGCTAAAAAAAAAATCTTATTTCAGAGTAGAAAATTCCGAATCTAGAATCTCTATCCTTCTACCACGTGCCGTTAAAGAGTTATAAGCTGTTAAAGGGGACCTTAGAAGCGCGTCGATCTTAACCTATGACTCAAAGTACCGTATTATAGGTCGCTTGTGCCATGAAATATGTGTCCGTGTTCCAGAATGTAAAATTTGGTTTTCCCTGTTCTATCCACTTATTTAAACCGAACTATAGCGGTTAGAGAATCGGATAATATATAATTTGATGATCCATGGAACGTACTATACTAGCTTAAAATTTCAAGGGTCTAACTTTTACTGTTTTTAAAAGAAATTAAGGTTTCAATGAGAAGTAGTAGCTGCGATAAAGCCCACTTGGGCCACTCGCTGCGGGAGGGCCCCAAATTTTTGGGACCCTTGACAGATACTTGTGCAAGTATAAAAATATATCCTTAGAGATAAAACAAAACAGTTATATATATATATATATATATATATATATATATATATATATATATATATATATATATATATATATATATATATATATATATATACGAAATTAATGACTAAAAATAGCAAACACCATAAATAAATTTTAGCATAATAAGTTTTTATTTATTTTTTATTTTTTATCTTTTTATCTTTTTATTTTTATTTTGAAGTAATAATTTTTTTTAGGTTGAAGTTAGTATATTTATAGATATATATATATATATATATATATATATATATATATATATATATATATATATATATATATATATATATATATATATATATATATATATATATATATATATATATATATATATATATATATATATATATATATATATATATATATATATACAAATTTTGCTTAAATTTTATTTAATAAAGGAGCAGAAAACTACTTAAAATTTCTAGAAGTAAAATAAACATCGTTGGTTAGATACTGAGGATAAAATATCGATATATCGATATATTAGTTATGAAAATATCATCGATATTTTTTCGATATTATCCATAGGTTAAAGTCTATGATATTATCTTAAAAAAATATTTATATCGAAACTTTTTCGGCATCCCTATCAGGTACCGTGTCGCTATTCGCTATATACTATGGTCCCGGTTTACTTAGGTCTAGCGAACTCCAAAGTTTTTTTTTAACCCTAAACGCACGTTAGTAAGGTAAACTCAAAACATTTTAAGAAATTAAATTTGAGGTGATAATTGAATGCTTGATTTATAAGGATCTAAAAGCTAATTATGGCTACTGTAAGTAAAATTCCAGATCTCGACAGTGGTGTTGCAAGTCCAGAAGTGATATCACCTCAGGACTGCTCCAGTAATAAGCCTTTATCAATAAGTACGTCGCCATCGTCGGCAGAGAAAATTGTAATGGCACATTCGAAACAGAGTAAAAAAACAGAATATACTTCTAAACCAAACAAGAAGGAAAACTCTTTAATAGATAATGCTCAGCTGCTCGATGACGGTATAGATTCAGACGAGGATGATGAAGTAAGTAACGAGAGCTTGCTTTTTTTTATTTTATTTTTTTTTTATTTTACAGAACGCCACCACTCACGGACAGAGCTCTTTCCAAGGAGGGGCACACAGGGAGAAAACTCGTTTAACCATGCACAGCCCTCAGGTGGGTGCAGATGGAAGAGTGGAAGATTAAATACAGGAGAAAAAATAGATGATGGTAGAGAGTTCCACAGAAGAGGTGGCTGGAAAGAAGGAAGCACCACAACGGCTAGCCTGGGCTTTCCTACATCCACACAAAATTGGTGCGAAAGCAGGGCTCCCCTTGTGCAACGAGGATGATGCAACAGTGGAGGAATACAAGAGGCCAGTTCCCTCAAGCACCTGCCATTGTAGTACCTATAAAAAAAGAGATAGTGCACCAACATCGCAGAGGTAGAGGAACAAGAGAGTTTGAAAGTAGGGGACAATTTATTGATTTTTTAGCTTTTGACTCAACCCTATCCAGAAGAGAGGAGGAGCCAGAGCCCCTCCAAATGTGGGAACAGTACTCCATACAAGGGTGAATAAGATCCTTATATATATGGAGCAACTGCTCAGAAGAAAAAAATTTGCAATCTGAACAGAACTCCCAGCTTCTTAGAGGTCACTTTAGCAACCATTGTGATATGTGGTTTCCAAGATAGTTTGTTGTTTATGTTTAGACCAAGAATGTTAGTTATTTACAGGTGAGACGGGAGAGCCATTGAAGAGGATAGGAAAGTTAGGAGGTGTTTTTGAGAGGGAGATGTGAAGTTGTGTTTTTAAAGAGTTAAATTTCACAAGGTTGATATGACCCCACTGGGAAATCCCATCTAGATTGGCAAGAATAGAATTGGAAAGTTGAAGACGAGAAGCAAAAGAGGGAGCAGATTTGAAATGAGTAGAAGAATGCAGAGTTGACTCATCAGCATAAGAGTGAACAGAGTTAGAAGTTCAGTTGAGAAGATCATTAATGAAAAGTAAGAATAAAGATGGAGATAAAACAGAACCCTGAGGAACACCACAGTTGACAGAAAAGGAGGAGGAGGTTGCCCCATCTACAATTGCCAAAATGGAATGATCTGAGAGAAAACTAGACAAGAGTAAGCAAAGGGAAGGAGTAAACCCAAAGGAAGAGAGCCTGGAGAGGAGCTACGCATGCCATACCTGGTCAAAAGCCTTGGATATGTTAAGTGCCACCACACAAGACTCCCCGAAGTCACTAAGGGCAGAAGACCATAGATCAGTAAGATAGGAAAATATGTCACCAGTTGACCTCAAGCGTTGAAAGCCATACTGGTAATCTGAGAGAAGAGAATAAGACTCCAAATGATCCAGGAAATGAGTTGAGGAGAGTTTCAAAAATTTATTTGTTCTTCAAGTATAAAGAAATCGGAAGAAAAAGAGTGGGTACCTCCATGGTCTCTTATGGTAGAGTGTTCACTGTTCAGGAGAGGAAAGAGGAAGGTCAGTTCTGAAGGAAACTCCTCTATATTTATCAATCTTCACTTTTAAATGTAGACCAATTTGTCCTACATATTACAGCTGGTACACTTAAATAAATTAATGAGGATCTGAGAAGCATTGGGATAGATTCCTTGTATCTGAAGAAAGTGTGAATTGAGAGGGAGTTATAATTTGTAAGAATAAACTGGCACTGGGGGAATGTAGCTTCAAGTATAATAAGAATATTTTTGTTAAGTTAGGATGTATGGAATCCTAAATATGGAAGTTTTAGATATATTTTTTTCCTAGGAACGGTAGGAAAATGTTGAGTAGCTCTAAAGATATCAGTGAGAAACTCGTTAATACTTTTTTCCACTTGGAACTTAGGGAATAAATTAAAATGGAAATTTGGTATAAGCTTTCTCCTTGAAAACTATGAAGCAGTCACCATGTAGTGTGGATAGAGAAGGGGTTTGAACAGAAGAGGGCATTGGCTGATCCATTGTTTTTCATAATAGAGAAAGCTATATGCAAAAACAGGACCTAAAGAAGAACCCATAACCATACCATCAATTTAGGAACATAGGAAAATAGAGACAGTTAGAAGCCACAACGGCCTATCGAGACTGTCCCAGTCCAAACAAATAATAATAATAACAATAACAATACTAGTACATGCACAAAAGACTAGGTCTATCCCTTCCCTAGTTATCAGTTCATTCATGCAAAGATAAAAGCAAAACCAAGCCCAACTACACATGCAGCATTCAATGAACCATCACCCACTACAAAAAAACTGCCATTAGGCTTAGTCATAGGTTGATCTGTTGATCTAAAAATTCATTCATATATACCCACCAATTTGGCTTAGTCAAGTTATATTATATATATAATACCTAAACCATCCATAAATCTATCTAGCCCCCTTTTAAATTTGACAAGAGAATCACAGTCAACAATCTCTTCTGGCAAGTCATTCCAAAAATTAACAACTCTATTACTGAAAGAATATTTTCTTAGATCAAGATGGCATGGCTTCTTTTTAATTTTCTTATCATGTCCTCTAGTTACTCTTCCACGGTCCAATATAAAGTATTTTTCAATCTCTGTATTACTGTCAGATGCAAATATTTTGTAAACTTGTATCATATCCCCTCTGAGAAATCTCCTTTCAACTGAGAACATTCCTAACTCCTTCAACCTCTCTTCATAGCTCTTATTTTCAAAGCCAGAAATCATCCTTGTTGCTCGACGTTGTACTCTCTCCAGCATATCTATGTCTTTTCTTAAATGAGGAGCCCAAACCTGTGCACAATACTCTAATGCTGGCCTAACATAGCTATTATATAGCTTGCTTATAACCTCTTTGCTCTTGTAAACTACATTGCGATTAATTATACCTAACATCTTATTAGCTCTATTCCTTGCTTCCAAACATTGATCACCCACCTTCAGATTACTGCTAATAATCACACCTAAATCCTTTTCTTGGTCCACAGTCTCAAGCCACTCCCCATTCATTTCATAATTAAATCCTTCATTTGAGTAACCTACATGAAGAACTTTACATTTTTTACTATTAAAGTTCATTTGCCACCTCTCTGCCCAATCCAAGAAGCCTATCTAGATCACCTTGAAGCTTTATGCATCCATCATTATTCCTTACTGAGGTAACCACTTTGGTATCATCAGCAAACTTAGAAACCTTACATTTAAGACCTTTGTCTAAATCATTTATATATATAAGGAACAAAAGTGGTCCCAGCACAGAACCCTGTGGGACCCCACTCTTCACTGTTTCCCATAATGACTTATTACCATTAAGTAATACACACTGCCTTCTGTTCTTTAACCACTCTTTAATCCAATTGTGTACCATTCCATCTATACCATACTGCGACAACTTTTGCATCAGCCTAACATGGGGTACCTTATCAAAAGCTTTGCTAAAGTCTAAATATATGACATCAACTGGATCACCCCTGTCTATACATTCAGTAATATATTCCATAAATTCTAGTAGATTTGTCTGACATGATCTACCCTTTCTAAAGCCATGCTGGGAGTTATATAGTATCTTGTTATCATCTAAGTGCTTCTCTATATGACTTTTCAGTAACTTTTCCAAAATTTTCACAACCAGAGATGTTAAACTAACTGGCCTATAGTTCCCTAAATCTTCCTTACTACCTTTTTTTAAAAATGGGCACCACATATGCTGTTTTCCAGTCCTCAGGTACCTCTCCAAAAGCAATAGATCGCTTAAAAATCAAATACAGTGCCTTTGCAATACTGTTACTCCCCTCTTTTAGAATTCTACCATACACACCATCCGGACCCGCTGCCTTATTTGGGTCAATATGTTCTAGTAAAGATTTAATTTCATTTAACTCAATTTCAAATGCTGCACACCTATTCATTACATGTATACTAGAGCTATTAGTCTCTAAACTGCTATCCAACCTTTCCTCAGTAAACACTGATGCAAAATAAGCATTGAAAATATTAACCAATTCCTTATCTGAACTTACTAAATTTCCATCAATTTTAATTGGGCCAATTTTCTTATCCTTGCTTTTAAATTTATAAAAGCTAAAAAACTTTTTCAAGGTCTTTATTACTGTTCCTTGCCAAATTAATTTCTGCCATTCTCTTTGCTCTTTTTATTGATTGGTTAAGTTCATTCCTAATTCTCTTATATTGTTCCAAATCTTCACCCCTTCTCCTGCCTTTGAATATTTTAAAACATCTACGCTTTTCACTGATTTTCTCTTTTATCTCTCTACTCCACCAATTAGGTTTTCTATTTGCCACCCTAATGGATTTATCTTTAAAACACACAGACTGAATGGTAGCCAATATTTGCTTGAAGTATTCCCACATGATGAAACAATTTTGACCATTAAACTCCTTATCCCAGTCAATTTCATCGAGCATTGCTCGGAACTTGCTAAAATCTCCGTTTCTGAAATCTAATATCTTTTCCCTATTGACTTGCAATTTGGGCCCAGACCTCATATTCCAGTTAAATCTAATAATATAATGATCACTAGTTCCTAAAGTCTCCCCAACTTCGATATCATTCACCATATTCTCATCATTTGTTAATATTAAATCTAACAATGCTGCATGCCTTGTCGGTTCTTGGACCATCTGACTCAAAAAGTTGTATAGAATACAATTTACAAATACTGAACTTCTATTAACTATACTACTCAAAGTATTCCACTCAATGTCTGGAAAATTAAAATCACCCATAATGACTACCCCTTTTACATTATTTTCACACGCTACCTTGATTTCCTTCACCATTTCTTCATCTAATACTTGACTCTGATCAGGAGCTCTATAAAATGCTCCTATCCTGTATGATTTATTATACATAAGAATATCTACCCACAGAAATTCCACATCCTGGTTTGTTTTAATGTCAGCTATTAACACCGATTCGATATTGCTTTTAACATAGAGTGCTACACCTCCACCATTCCTTCCTCTTCGTTGGTATAGGTAAAATGAGTATCCTTCTATTTCATATTCCTGTAGGGAATCTCCGTAAATTGCCTCATTAACCCATGCTTCTGTAATGCTAATGTACTGTTGGGTGAAATACACATTTTTTATTTAGTGTAATTTTTTTGTGTACCTTATCATATTAGTACTGTACACAGGAAAAATTTTGAAATTTTTCTGTGCACAGCAGTAGGATAGGTATACAAAAAATTTTATAAATAAAAAATATGTATCTTGCCCATCTATAAAACTTCTGCAAATTTTTTTTTTTATACCCAGCCATTTTGTGCACAGGAAAAAATATAATTTCTTATAAATTTTTCCCATGCACAGCACCAAAATGATTGAGCATGCATAGGAATTTTTTTATTTTTACAGAGGTTTTACAGTTAGGTGATAAACACATTTTTTATTTAAAAAGATTTTTTGTATACTCAACCATTTTGTTGCTGCACATGGAAAAAAACTTAAATCTTTTCCATGCACAGCAATAAAATAGTTATAATTTTTTTTTTTTTTTTTTTTTTTAGTCATAGTATTTTTTTTTTTTTTTTTTTTTTTTTTTTTTTTTTTTTTTTTTTTTTTTTTTTTTTTTTTTTTTTTTTTTTTTTTTTTTTTTTTTTTTTTAATAAACACCCTCATGAAGCAAATTGTATTTCTTTTAATCATTTAAAATCTAATTAAATCTTTTTTGTAGAAATAACATGTAAAATAATGCTTATTATCGAAAAAAAATATTAATTATTTTTTTACGTCATTAGGTAGCCCGACTCCAATAACAGATAGTTTTTGTTTTCATGACCAATCACAAAGCAGGTTTCTTTGCCATTTTTAAATAAACAAAAACGGCAACGACAGTGTTGCCAAATTTAATAACTTTGTACCAGATTATAAGTTCCGAATTTCTCATTTTCGATATATATACCGTATATATATATATATATATATATATATATATATATATATATATATATATATATATATATATATATATATATATATATATATATATATATATATATATATATATATTATATTAAAATAGTAATAATTAATAAGAGGCAATAGGTTTTATGACGTCACCTATATGTCATATGTCTCAGTGATGAAAAAAATACTTTTGGCATCAAAGTAGGCGGAGCTAAAGCTACAACATTTTTTAAGGTCATGAAACTCTGCAAACAAATTTCCCATATCTTTGCCTTACTAAGTAATACTTATACTATGGTGTAGTTGTGCAAGTCACACATTTTTTTATTTAGAATTTTTTTTTTCTATACCCGACCATTTTGGTTCTGTGCACCTGAAAATTAGTAAAAATTTCTTGTGGGCAATGTCAAAATTGTTGGGTATACAAAAAATTGTTCTAAATAAAAAATGTGTATCTCAATCAACTATATATCCTCTGAAAATTTCATGAATTCGTCATGGGTAGAAAAAAGTTATGTCTAAAAATATTTATAAAAAAAGTGAAGTTTCATGATTACAGGATATTTGTGGTAATTCAACTATTTTTGGGCAGCCAACATGAAAATTTCGAGTACAACGAAATGAATATTGATGATATAACTATTTACAGGTTAATTATCAAGTCATTTTAACAAAGGGAATATGCAGAAAAACTGTCATAAATTTTGGAACCATGCACATTTCCAAACTAGTTTTTTTTCTTCTTCAAATTGTTTCTAGATAATCTATAATACTATTCTTTTCCATTTATATTAATAAAAAAGGGACAGCCATTTTAGAATGTTATTGGTTAGTTTTACAATATTTCATTTTTTCATCTTTCATACTTCATTTTCAAAGTTTCAATATATAAGAAATAAATTTTTAAATTTTTTTTTTTTGCTCTGAAATAACTATAAAATTTTGTACAACTTCCTCTGACACTGATACAGCAACCTTTTATTGATATGCTATTAAAATAGTTCAATGTGTAGTTAAATATTACTCTGTTAATTTTTCTTAAACTTTTTGTTCTTTTCGTTCTCATTTCTGACCATAAAGAACAGCTCTATTAAGATGAAAATTAATCAAAGCAGGATCTATGGTGACTTTCTTTGGTGATCCTGGAGCTGACTCTACTAACACAATTTGATCATTGTTTAAATCTATTTCTGTTCAAATTTCAATCCCCTTGTACTCCTTTGGATTAAGCAAAACATTTTCCATCATTATGCAGGAAGGATATTCATGATGTGAGAAAAGCTTGTTCCTCTCGAAGGTCTACTGCAATGGTCTGATCTTTATTTCCTCTGTACTACTAACTCCTTTGCATAGGGATCTGGTAGTAGATATTCTTTTTTTCAGAATGTTATATACTATGACAATGTTGTGTTTGGTTATTTCATCCAGGATGATAAACCAATTTGGCTTTAATGTATATTTTTCCTACAACCTCAAAGATACAATAACTTCTCCCATTACAGGGAACTTCCTTTTTCCAATACCTTCCACACTCTGAGAAGCAGTGCTCATTAATAGATATTTATTTGGTCCAGAGTATGGAAACAATGAGCAGATATCAGGCTCACCAGCTCATGTATCAATGAATGTGGTGCATTTGCCCATCTGAGGTTGATCAGAGATATAGATTTTTAACAATTTATTCTGGTGCCATAATTTCCCTATATAAGTAAAAATTTTTGGCTGATCTCTTACTACTTCAATAGAATGCTCTCTTACTACATCATTATTGTGCTGATCCATCCTTATTGCATTAGAGGGTTCTCTTGTTTCATGAGGGTGTTCTTTCCTTATAATTGTTATTGGAGTATGTATATTTTTTGTGTATGTATATTCAGAAGCATTTGAATATTATACTGGACTAAATATGAAGAAGGGAAATTGTAATTACAACTTCCTATTATTATTCCTTGTCATTAAAATGCATTTTAGTAATTCAAGATTTTTAAATAATTGGAATATTTCTCATTTGCTTTTTAATGATCAAGTGGAAATTGGTTATAGACAAAATTTTGCATTAAAAAAAATTTATGCACATGCATAACAATGTTTTTTAAGTAATTAATTTATTTTGAATCATTCTATAGATTTTGGAGGAATCATTGTCAGAACGTCTTGCAGGTTTAACAGAAATGTTTCCAGAATCTGTTCGTGTTGCAGTATCAGAGATTACCTGTAAGACAAAATCACTTTGTAAAAGTAAGTTTTTGTTATATGATGAACTAATTACCAAGTAAGCGAGATATTATATATATATATATATATATATATATATATATATATATATATATATATATATATATATATATATATATATATATATATATATATATATATATATATATATATATATATATATATATATATACTTATGTAATCTGCTTTTTGAGGATTCGAACCAGGGCTCAAAAAGCAGATTACATAAGTATACCAAATGATTCCACGGTTAGTTATATGTATTTATATGCATATATAGTGGCAATTAAAATAATATATATATATATATATATATATATATATATATATATATATATATATTATATATATATATATATATATATATATATATATATATATTATATATTATATATATATATATATATATATATTATATATAAAAATAGGATAGTAAAAAATGTGTGCAGTAGCAACTATAATTGGATTACATCAAATTGCAGCATGATAAGAAGGGAAAAATATATTCAGTTAATAATTACATGACTTCTCCGTTTCGACATTAAGATGCCATTATCAAGAAGCTGTAAAGAAATGTAAATAAAAAACAAAATAAAAAAGTTGATTATAATAAAGATATAAAATCCACAGCAATAACACGAACCTAATGAATGACAATGAATAGGACATGGGTGATTAATAATGATAGATAATAATAGCAAAGATGAAAAACAATCATATAATAATAATAATAATAATAATAACCTATATGGAGATAAGAAACAAAAAAAAAAAAATCATTTTTATTTATTTATTTTTTTTTGTACTCTTACTTTATTTTTATTCTTCTAGCACCCCCTCCTTGAATAGGCCTTTGCCCGTGAGTGGTGGTGATGTGTAAATTTTTTTTTTTTTTTTTTTTTTTTTTTTTTTTTTTTTTTTTTACAGAACGCCACCACTCACGGGCAAAGCCCTATTTCAAGGAGGGGGTGCAAAACAATAGAAGAGATAAAAACAACCCACAACCCACACCTAACGCACATTTCCTCAGGTGGGCGCAGACGCGGGCTTAAAGGAATTTAGATTAAATACAGGAGGAAAAAAGATGAAGAGAGAGTTCCACAGAACAGAGGTGGCTGGAAAGAAGGAGGCACCACAGCGAACAAGCCTGGAGTTGCCTACGTCCACACAAAATTGATGCGACAGGGCACCCCTTGTGCAACGAGGACGACGCAAAGGTGGAGGAATGCGAGAGGAATTCCCTCGAGCATTTGCCATTGTAGTACCTATAGAAAAGAGATAGGCACCAACGTCACGTCGCAGAGATAGAGGTCAAGAGAGTTTGAAAGTAGGGACAGTTTATAATCTTTTAGCTTTGACTCAACCCTATCCAAAAGAGGGTGAAGCCTGAGCCACCCCAAATATGAGAACAGTACTCCATACAAGGGCGAATAAGACCCTTATATATTGGAGTAACTGCAGAAGAAAAAAATTCTCGCATCTAAACAGAACTCCCAGCTTCTTAGAGGCCGCTTAGCAACCATTGTGATATGTGGTTTCCAAGACAGTTTTTTGTTTATGTTAAGACCAAGAATATGTTATTTAAGGTGAGACGGGAGAACCATCGAAAGAGGATAGGAAAGTTAGGAGGTGTTTTTGAGAGGGAGATGTTAAGAAGTTGAGTTTTTAAAGAGTTGAATTTCACAAGGTTGCTATGACCCCACTGGGAAATTCCATCCAGATCGGCAAGAATGGAATCGGAAAGTTGAAGACGAGAAGCAACTCTAGAAGCAAAAGAGGGAGCAGATTTGAAATGAGTAAAGAATGCAGAGTTGAATCATAGAACATAAGAGTGAACAGAGTTAGAAGTAACAGTAAGAAGATCGTTAATGAAAAGTAAGAATAAGGTTGGAGATAAAACAGAACCCTGAGGAACACCACAGTTGACAGAAAAGGAAGAGGTCGCTCCATCTACAACTGCCGAAATGGAACGATCTGAGAGAAAACTAGACATAAGTAAGCAAAGAGAAGGAGGAAACCCAAAGGAGGGGAGCTTGGAAAGCAGTGACGCATGCCATACCCGGTCAAACGCCTTAGATATGTCAAGCGCCACCACACAAGACTCCCCATGTCCCTAAGGGCAGAAGACCATAGATCAGTAAGATAGGAAAGTATATCACCAGTAGACCTCGAGCGTCGAAAGCCATACTGGTGATCAGAAAGAAGAGAATGAGACTCCAGATGATCCAAGAAGTGAGAGTTGAGAAGGGTTTCAAAGTTCTTAGACAGAATACAAGTGAGAGCTATAGGGCGATAGTTAGAAGGGTCAGAGCGGCTACCTTTTTTCGGGATCGGCTGAACAAACGCACGCTTCCAGCATGAGGAAAAGTATTAGTATTAAGGCATAGAGAGTAGAGCTGAACGAGGACAGGCGCCAACTCAGAAGCACACTCCCTCAGAACACGAGGGGGAATGCCATCCGGGCCACTGGCCTTCCTGACGTTCATAGATTTCAGGATCCCATGCACCTGATCATGAGTAATTACAGGTAGAGACATGGGACACCTGAGAGGAGAAGGAGTAGGAGGAGGGATGCCAGAATCGAGCAGGGTGGAATTAGATGAAAAAAGGCCGAAGAGATTAGCCTTTTCAGAAGGAGTATTAGCAACAGAACCATCAGAGCGAATAAGAGGAGGAAAGGAAGATTTACAGAAGTTGTTAGAGATATTTTTGACAAGAGGCCAGAAATTTTTATCAGTAGGAGAGCCAGGAGGTCAGCGCACTTCTTTTTATGAAAGTCTTTGCTCGTCGAAGAACATCCCTGCAACGATTCCGAGCTGAATGAAAATTAGCAAGAGTGATAGGAGAAGGAGAGTTTTTCCATTCACGATAAGCATTGTCTCTCTTTCCCGAAGGGCAAGAGAACAGTTGGTATCGAACCATGGATTTTGAGGAGAAAAAGATTTAGTTGAAGATGGAATGAATCTGCCCATCCCGTCAAGGATTACGCCCCTACCTTTTCAGCAGAGACAGAAGCGTCCCCCGAGACAAAGCAAGATTCACTCCAATGATAGTTAGCAAAGAAGCGGCGCATTGCCCCCCAATTAGCCCGATTAAAGTGCCAGAAAGTACGTTTAGGGCATGGTGGAGCTGTTGGAGAGAAAGCATTAAATTAACTAATTAAGGTTATGGT
>SEYY01023388.1:127500-138922 GCA_009176605.1 Armadillidium nasatum
GATCTGCAATGTCTGGCCCTGCAGGACATCCCGGTTTGTCACGATAAGAGTATTCAAGTTTAAAACATTCATAATCTGATAATGTTAAAAAAAAAAAAAATATATATATATATATATATATATATATATATATATATATATATATATATATATATATATATATATATATATATATATATATATATATATATATATATATATATATATATATATATATATATATATATATATATATATATTATTTATTATTAATATTTATTAAAGATTGGAAAGTTTTCATTTCTAAAAAAATTTCAAAATTTTCAGTGGCAAATTTTACTTTTTTTTTTTTTTTTTTTTTTGTATCTTGTAAATAGACCGTAAAATCATTGATATTGTTTATTTTCTTGTGATTTTTTTCATTTATTATCTTGTTTAAATAAAAAGTAAAAATTTATTTGTTTTTTAATTGTGTTTAATTTGAAGGTCTTATGGAAAATCCTTATATTTTAGATTTAATTAAATATTTTATGATTTAAAGATGAAGCTATTTTTTGGTTTACATCTTTGCTTCTTAGTAAAATACAAAATCTCTGGTTTATTTTGAAGTTTCAAAATTTTCCTAAAACTAGATTCCCATTATGAATGGCAACACAAAAAAACCTTGTTAGGCGATTTTGAACACGCTAGAGCTACTTGCTCTTATAACTCGTAACTTCGTTAGAAACAAAATTGAAATGTAAGTGTTTTTAATAATTATATCAACCTCGTCGACAAGATCTTCCAGAACGTAAAGTATAACTACTTAAAACCTTTCTTTGACTATTAATTGTTTATTAAAATATTAGGACTTTGAATTTGGGCTCTGATTGCTATATTGGAACTAAGACATTGACAGTCTTACTCTTTATTTGATTTGCATTGTTTGATCTTAAATTTTAGCAAAGAATAGGCTTGTTAGGCATTCTATGGGGCTTTAAAATTTGACTATAATACATGACTAACTTTTTTAAAAGTTCTAAGTTGTAACTGGAGTTAAGATTTATTGCCCTGATGTTTAATATTTGGCAATTGTTCAGTTAAGAGAGGTTCAGTTTATCTTTTAAAATACTTACTAAAATTTAAATAATGTCTTAAATATTAATAAGTCGCTTCTTCCTGAAGAACTTTTTATGGAAAAAATACCTAAAAGTTATACTTAAAATTTGGCTAGAAGATTAAGTTAATATTTGGTGAGTAACTTTAGATTTTATTGTTTATAATTATTATTTTCTTTAGGCTAATATATCTAAATTTGGTTTGTTACTTCTTAAACAATTTTTAGGACAGACAGTCACATTACTGTCTTATTCTCCGCGATTTCTGTTTACAAGCAAATCGCAACAGTATCTATAGTTTCTAATCCAGTCCAGCTTCTTAATCTAGATATATTATTTAGTTCCATTAAATATTCTTTGAGCTTTCTGAATCTCCAAAAACGGAAGTTTCCTCCCCACTACGCTCTTTCTAGAATCTAGAGTCACATGGAAGTTTTGCACCTAATTGAGGTAAAAGATCATGAATGAAAAATGGTGAAATACTCATTCTTAAAAATAGAGCTTGGAAACGAAAAATACTTTGTAAGTGGAATTAAAGGTGTTTGACAAATGTTTAGGAACAATATGAGTGTAGAGCAGGAGATTTGTAATTTTATGGTATTCATTTCTTCAAGCTAAACTGCTTGAATTCATGTATTAAACACAGTAATAGGTTAGAAACCTCATCTCGCCAATCTCTTGCTAGCTTAAAGGACAGTGTTCGAATCCCAGACAGCAGAATAAGAAATTGTACTATTTTACTCCACGGTTTTGTGGTTTTATTCTTACATATTTATATTATCTGTGGTTAAAGGGGATAGTAACTGACCTGTTTACCCTGTGTCTTGAGTGCACTCGGGGAAGTCCTTTGAGTTAGTCTGCATAGCGGTTGTGGATGAGCTTTCTCTCTGCGATTTCTTTTTGAAGGGTCGTAGCGCAGAGGTCAGGGTTCGAACCCAGAGAGCAGAATAAGAAATTGTAATATATATATATATATATATATATATATATATATATATATATATATATATATATATATATATATATATATATATATATATGAAACAATTATCATTTATTTTTTAGTTGTTGGTTTAACGTAGGTCATTTGATTGAAACAAGGCTGGGATTCGGGTTTCTTTATTCGTGAAACAAGAGGACAGTAATGAGATAAAACCAGGACCCAATCTAAAATATATAAAAACTTATAAATACTATATAAATTAGAAAACAAAAAATACATATAAAATGCTAAAAATTGGTTATTTTTACCTACGATATCAATAAAGATAAATGTTCAGAGTGAGTATTGCTGTCAGATAATAATAATACTAACCAAAAGATTGAGGCTTGGATGTTGCTTTACCTTAAATACGATATCTGCTCATATATATATATATATATATATATATATATATATATATATATATATATATATATATATATATATATATATATATATATATATATATATATATATATATATATATATATATATATATATATATATATATATATATATATAGATCCAGTAAGGCTCTAGGGGCCTGTCAGCTGGGTCCAGCACTCGTCTCCATCTAGATCTGTCGTAAATAATTCCATCTTCCACCAGAACTGTTTCCACCGTAGGCAGCTGATGTTTCCTCAGTGAATCCGCAACAAAATCCAACCATCTTTCCTTTGTTTCCCTCTCGGTCTTCTTCCTCTTGGCGTCCACTCTCACATATATATATATATATATATATATATATATATATATATATATATATATATATATATATATATATATATATATATATATATATATATATATATATATATATATATATATATATATATATATATATATATATATATATATATATATATCATCATTCACAGGCATAGCCTTTTTCAAGGAGGAGGTATAATTAAATTATTGTTAAAAAAAAAAAAAAAAAAAAAGTTCTGATCCTAGCGTAGATCCCTCAGGTAAGCGAAGACAGGATTTAGAGAGAGTTTTTTTCATATACAGCAGGAAAAACAAAGGATAGGGAGTTCTACATAAAAGGGTGGCTCGAAAGGAGGAGGAACTACAAGTAAAAGCCTTGAGTTCGCAATGCAAACTCAAATTCACTTAAATTTCAGTAACACAAAGCAAAATCACAATTTCATTGGCTTAAGTTCCAAAAACACTTATTTTCCAATCCTTGACACACAAAAATACTTAATTTCCAATCTTTGATACACAAAAACACAATTTATAATCCTTGATACACAAAAACACTTAGTTTCAGCAGTACAAAGCACAGAAATACTTAATTTCCACAACACAATCTACAGTTCATCTAAACTCAACAACATATATAAAAAATTCTTGATTTCCTTAACATAAACCACAAAACATCTAGTTTTAACAACATACAACACAAAAACATTTAATTTCATACCTTGGTACTCAAAAACACTTATACTCAATAATATAAATCACAAAAACACTTAATTTTCATAACATAAAGCACAAAAACATAAATTCAATACCTTAAAGCAAAAAAAAAAAAAAAAAAGGACATCTAATCTCAACGACATAAAACTCAAATAAAAACAATTTCTGCAACACAAACCTCAAAACATCTAAACTCGACAGAGTATAACACAAAAACACTAAACTTCCGTAACATAAAACAAAACTACTAAATTCAAAGGCTAAAGCTCAAATAATTTACTTAGAAATTACTTAGGAAATCCAACTAAGAAAAACGAAGGAAAACTAACGTAGGAAAATTTACTTAGGAAAAACGTACTTAGGAAAAAACTTTAAAAAATTACTTAGGAATTTTAACTAAGGAAATTTAACTTACTAAAAGCTTAGGAAATTTAATTCAGGAAAAAGTTAGGAAAAACTTAAGAAAAAACAGAAAAATTATTTAGTAATCTTAACTTAGGAAATTGAATTTAGGAAAAATTTCTTAGGAAATTTAACTTAAGAAAAACTTAGGAAATTTAATTATGGAAAAACTTACTTAATGGGATCGTAGAAGAGAAACTAGTTATTAGTTCTTTTGCCTTTTCCTCCCAATATATCATATGGCTACGTCGGATGGTCTCCTTGTGCATTGAAAGGTTGCCGACATTATGTCCAGAACTAGCAGCCAAAGGTTGCAAAATATGAGCATCTTCTCGATTTGATCAAGACTGTCAGCAATCTCTGGAAGCATTTCCAACAGATTCAAAGTGGAGTCTCCAGATTCTCTATTACTACTACTACTCGATTCTAGCGTAACGGTTGTTGAAAAGTACAAAATATCTGAATCTGATTTCTGACACCGATAGAAACTTTCAAAGTGCAATGTTTTAGATCTGCTAACTTCTTATGAATTCTTACCATATTTCCTGGTCTTCCTTCCTGCTTTTGAGCCATCAAGAAAGCTTTGTCTTCTTTGTTCTTAATATGTTGAAAAGCATCAGCGTGAGCAACGTCGAATAGGTCTTTCAGATTATCCACGAATGACATTTCATTAAGACTCTGGGCAGCTGACTATCGACTGCGATTTTTGTGTAACGCTCTCCACTCTTGATGTATCTTCTCGACACGTTTAAAACAGTTGTAATCTTCTGAAGTTAGAATCCTTGCCCTGTTGCAGAACTGAAATATTTCTTTTATTACTTCTGCTGCTGAATGGTATAGATCGATTTCTTTTCATTGTAATGGGAATAGAAGAAGCGTCTTAGCATTTTCCAACTGAGTGGAAGCTTAGCTTCAACCATTTGTTTCAAAGGCTCACCAATTAGCTACTCTATTGTTTTAGCTCGAGTATTTACTGCCATTAGTTAATAAAGTAAATATATTATGAATGATCAATAGCTGAATACAAAAGGAGAAATACTTTATAATTTAAGATACTTTTTCAAAATAAATTCAATTTTAATATTTTTCAGTTTTATTATTATTTTAAATAATCAAAGAAAAGATTTTATTAAAGCCTCTTCACTATATATATATATATATATATATATATATATATATATATATATATATATATATATATATATATATATATATATATATATATATATATATATATATATATATATATATATATATATATATATATATATATATATATATATATATATATATATATATATATATATATATATATATTATTTTATTTTAATATATATATTTTTGAAAACCTTTGAGCAAAATCTAAAAATGATTCGATTTCTTTCAAATTTTGCTTAAATTGTTTTTTTCATGAAATCAAATGAAATTAGTAGACAAGACTTGAAATTAAAATTTTTGGTTAACATCATTGGTTTAGAATTCTAAGGTTCTGCGTTCGAATCCTTCAACGACCAAATTTGAAATCTGATTTTTTATTATTTACGTTTGAAATGGTATTGACAGCTGGGATGTGTTACAAGTTGCTGTTTTTGTGAATGTATTTGATAATAAATGACGGTTGAGAAGCCACGTGATCAAGACAGAAGATAAGAAATACCAATGGTTCAGAATTCAAAATGACTGAGATGAATACCACGTGAATAAATAAGAATGGAGAAAAAGAACATGAAGAAGATTAAGAAATAATGACGTCACCTCTGAGCGGGAAGGTGATTAGTTCTGAAGACCTTCCCTGATTCAGAAGAGGTTCCATGTCTCCGACATTCAAAAGAAGAGGCTTTGTGCCTCCTGGCACTCAAAAACGTGAGGGGTAGAAGCGTCCCGTGCCTCCGTGCACATCAAGGAAACCCATTCAGAAAAGAAGAAGAGGAGAGGTCTTCAACCTCTGGAAACCCTACACAGAAAAAGGAATCTCGGCTTTACAAATCCTATCAGGAAATGAAGCGAGGAACATTGAGATCTTGGAAAGGAGTAGTATGTAGAGACCGACCTGAGTTGGAATTTTGCTAGGGTTGCCTAAAATTTGTAGAGAGATCAAAAGCATTGAAATTTTAGGTTAAGAAAATTAGATATAATTTTAATTGAGATTAATTTAATTATAAGGAAGGAGTAGAGTAGCCAACATTCACTTAAATTAATGATTATATATTTTGTTTTCAGAAAAAAAAATCAGAAAATTACAGATTTTATATAATGGTTTGAAAATACTACAAAAATCTTTAAAAAATATTTTTGATTCACAATAGTGATTCAACAGGTTTACTTAGGTAAAATAAAAATGAAAAACTTAACATGAACGATGACTCTCTTGCCTTCTGGAAGACAAACAAGAATGATCTTCCCACACTACCAACACTGGCAAGAGTATATTTGAGTCTTCACCAGCAAGCTACAGCGCCAGTGAAAGAGAATTCAAAATAGGGAAATCAATTCAAAAAGATAGAATCAAATCAAACTATTGCCAAAAAATGTAGAAATCTTACTGTTTTTAATTAAAACACAATCTTAGAGCAGTAAAATATTCAACGTCACTGTCCTCTGTTCCTGAACATTTCGCTCCTTCAAATTCTAAAACTTATGATGTAAATGTTCACGAATATTCTGATAGTGAATAATGATTTAAGTGAATGAATTGTTTTTTTTTTTTTTTTTTTTTTTTTTTTTTTTTTTTTTTTTTTTTTTTTTTTTTTTTTTTTTTTTTAAAATCTTAATTTTCTTATATTTTGTTTGATTTAATCCACCAATAATAAGTATAATTTGCAATTAACCCCGGTAGGTAAATCAGGATTTTCCCTGATTATTAGCCAAGGGCCGGTTCCTGGGCCTCGGTCGGTCTGTAGTAGTATCCACCCAAAACCCCAGTAACTTGGAGGCTACGACATCAAAATAATCTCAGAGAAGAAGAAAAACTGTAAATGCTCAAAATGAAGTCATGAAAGAGATAAAAAAAAGTGGAGTGATGGGCTACGCCATTAACGTCTAAACAGGAAGGGGAAGAAG
Organism: Armadillidium nasatum; assembly: GCA_009176605.1. Taxonomy (NCBI): domain Eukaryota; kingdom Metazoa; phylum Arthropoda; class Malacostraca; order Isopoda; family Armadillidiidae; genus Armadillidium; species Armadillidium nasatum. The sequence goes on from SEYY01023388.1 coordinate 134,443, forward strand.
GAAAAAGGTGCAAAAGTAGAACATACCTCTCCGAGATGTGGCTGAATCCTCAAAAAAGGCTAAGGAAAAAGACTTAAATAAATGGGGTGGTCTGAGCATACCTCTCCGAGAAGTAGATGAACCCTCAAAAAGGTCAGGAAGGATACTGAAATAAATGGGGTGTTGTGGCTACGCCACAAACCCCTAAGGGAAAAGAGTAGAATGAGGTAGGGAGGTGAGGGATAGAGAGGGTGTATATAACCTCGGGTGGGTTAAACCATTAAAAAGAGATCATGAAAATGGCTAAAAAAGTGAGGTGCTGTGTCTCAGCTTCCAACCCCTAAAGGGGGAGAGCAAGTAGTATATAGGGCGACTTCGACAGGTGCCAGATTTAGCTACTTTTAAAAAAATCTGGCAACCTAAGCCAAAACGGGATTTTGATTTGCAAGGCAAATCACTCCGCTCAAATTGACCTCACGCTCTTTCCTGATACCATTTTGGAGGGTTCATCCCATTGAAATTGACCTCAAGTCTGGGGAAGGGGCCCCAGCGGGAGCCCCGTGAACCCCCCAAAAATGGTATCAGGAAGTTGCCTGAGTTTGCAAAATCGCTGCGTTCAGCTCACTCTCTTTCCTGACCATTTTCTTAGCGGTTCAGACCAGCTGAAATTGACTCGAATCTTGGGGTCCGGGGTCCGTGGGTCCGCGCGGGTCCTTGAACCGACAAAGAAAAGGTCAGGAAGGTCCCTGAGAATGCAGCATTGCACGCAAATGCAGAAAAGACCGTTAGGAACAGGTTGCCAGATTTTTTGAAAAGTAGCTAAATCTGGCACCCGTCAAAGTCGGTCCCTATACTACTAGAGCAGTAGGAGGGCAGGAGAGCGGGTTTATCCCTCCAGGTGGGGTTGAATCCTCAAAAAGGGGTTCAAGAAAGAGGCTGAAAATGGGGTGCTGTGTTTATGCCACCATTCCTTAAAGTAGGAGTTCACTCCTCCGGGTGGGATCCCTGAACCCTAAAATGGGGTCAGGAAGGAGTCTGGGCTTGCAACATTGCAGAAAATGGCCTCACGAAAGAGCGTTAGGTCGGCCAATCCAATTGCCTCAAAGGTCGACATGTACTTTTTGCAGAGGAACGTCCCATCCATAAATAATATAATATAATAATAATAATATAATAATATATATATTATATATATATATATATTAAATTTATATATTATATATATATATATAATATATATATATATATAATATATATATAAATATATATTATATATATTATATATATATATATATATATATATATATATTAATACAAAGGTAATAAGAAAATCATGAGAGGCTAACTGACTTTCTCAAATAAACAGTTCATGTCCCTCCCTCTGACCTCAGAAAAATTCTATAGTTACGAAACTGGTTATAACAGCTTGCATCTTTTCCCCCAAACCTCACTGTATCCACTCCAATTTCGTGCTCTTCTCACTTTGCGGCTTTCAGTTCCCTCTTACCTTCATTTGCACAGTTTTGCATACCTTCCAAGTTGCCTGAATGTTAACAGCTAAATATCTTTTAAAATCCTTTTTTTTCATTTTTTTTATAACATCTTATTTTCACTCAACCATTCACTAACTTTTTTTTCCCATTAATCTTTTTCTTACCGCAAGCTTCTCTAACAGTGGCAGCTATTGTTTCTTTTAAGTGTTTTTACTTCTCTTGTACTTATATTTCTCCTTTCTTCCTTCTTTATTTCAAATCTTTCTGTGAAAAACCTTTCGTCTTTTGAATATTTTTCACTTTCTGATTTCTCTAATCTTGCAATCTTCTACACTCATTCTAGATTCCAATTTCTTCTTCCATCCTTCACTTACATTTAAATTTGCTTTTTTTACTAAATGTTGATCGCATCTACCTCCTACTACTCCAATGACAACATTCAAAACCAGTAACACATCTTTTTCCATTTGTTTTATATATACGTAGTTAAAAAAAATGCATGATCACCAGCCACTGCACTGATCCATATACTCGTATATATTTGTGTATGTTCCTTTTAATAAAACATGCATTTCCTATTTTCAACCGTAGCAGCTACCAACACTTAATTCCAAAAATTTTTCCACATTTCCATTCCTATCTTCAACTCTAAAAGGGCTTCATCTCTCTCTCTCTCACACGCACGCACGCACACACACACACACATACACAATATATATTATATATATATATATATATATATATATAATATATATATATATATATATATATATATATATATATATATATATATATATATATATAATATATAATATATATATATTATATATATATATATATATTATATTATATTATATATGGTCATATTTGGCCCCTTATATTTCAAAAACTACTAGTATTTATAACATTTTGGATCCTTGATTTTGATAAAGAAATAATAAAGATTGATAGTTTTAAAAATATTCGGTTTGTACGATAATAAGGAAAAATCTGTCATTCTTATTTTATATATATTATTATATTATTATTATAGAACCCAGTTCGACTTATTAACCTGGCGATTGCCGTTGGATGTTGCCTAACTGATATGGTATGTTGCCCGTAGGATCGTAGCCTACTGCCATATAGCACCAAACTATGATATTATATATATATATATAATATATTATATATATATATATATAATTTTTTTTTTACAATTTTTCTACGCAAATTTATCATACTGCAAATTCTCGAATTTGACTCATAAAAACGCTGCCGACGTACAATCCATCACTTAAAAAAATAAATTACGTAGTAATTAATACTAATATGTTTTTTTTAATTCCATTTTTCGATCAAAATTCTTCAAGGTTCCAATGTATCATTTTTAATGTAATTTTTTTTAATATAGTAGTAATATATATATTATAATATTATATATTATATATATATAATATATATTTATATATATATATATATATATATATATTATATATATTATATATTATATATTATATATATATATATATATATATATATATATATATATATTATATATAGTGATGGATCGGATGTCATATTTTCCAATTTGCGGATGCGGATGCGGATGCGGAGTTGAATTTTGGAAGTGCGGATGCGGATGCGGATGCGATGTTGAATTTTCGAAAGTGCGGATGCGGATGCGGATGCGGATGTTGAATTTGAAAGTGCGGATGCGAATGCGGAAGTTAATTTTGATGAGATGCGGATGCGGATGCGGATGTTAATATATATATATATATATATATATATATATATATATATATTATATATATATATATATATATATATATATATATATATATATATATATAATATATATATATATATATATATATATATATATATATATATATATATATATATATATATATATTATATATATATATATATATATATATATATATATATTTTCACTATCACCTTTCCCACTTTCGTGAGTGGTGCCCGCCACAATTCCCTTACAAACATAACTATTCTTACCTTTCAACGCTTTCACCACCTCCCTCCATCTCTGTCTCCACAAATCTTCTACCCTCGTCTAAACTCAAATTCTTCCATCAAAATCACTCTCACTCCATCCATCCATCTCCACTTCGGCCTTCCCCTCCTCCTTCCCCTATCTACATCGGATCTACGTACCTTGCCAACCATTCTGTTCTCTTTCATTCTACACATATGTCCAAACCATTTTAGCACATCCTCCTCCTCTCTATCAATTACACCCTTCTTCCATTTACACATCTCCCATTATTCTTTCATTTCTAATCCTATCAATCCTTCTCAATTTATATATCGCTCTCAAATCTTTCATCTCAAAGACATTGAAACTTTTTCTCGACCGAGCACTTATCGTCTTTGTTTCACACACATACAATACAGAAGGTGAACACATACATTCAAACATTCTTATCTTTATTTCTTTCGAAATTTTCCTTTCTTCCATACTTTTCTTAGGCCCCCCAATACTTTCATTCCTTCTACCACTCTGTTCTTTATTTCTTTTTCCGTCCCACCCTTACCTTCCACCCAACATTACTAGATATTTGAATTCATTCACCTCCTCAAGTTTCCATTCTCACACTTCTACAAACCAATTCCTCCCTCCACATTTCCTCATCCCCACCTCCAATCCTCATAACTTTATTCTTCGCTGGATTGAATTTCAATCTCGTGTTTGCACATTTCCCTTCAAACTCTCTCACAAGTATTCTCATCTTTTCTCCAGATTCTGCCACCAACACATGCGCATCATCTGCAAAAAGTAAAACATTCACTTCACATTCACCCTCCATATTTCTCAACGTATAACTCTTCCCTTCTCTCTCCATTTTTCTAAGTAAACCATTCATCAATAGATTAAATAACATGGAGATATTACACACCCCTGTCTCAATCCCACTCCTATGCTAAACCAATCGATAGTTCTCTCTTCACCCTCACTCTTGATCTACATTCGCATATATATATATATATATATATATATA
>SEYY01023389.1:15000-20000 GCA_009176605.1 Armadillidium nasatum
ATAATAATGGAAATGCAATAGTCTTCTTGTTCCTTTTCTTTAAACTTTGGCAGTTTTCTGTAAATGTCATCCCTAACATGTCATCTCTAACATTGCTTCTTCCTCTTTCAATCATCTTGTTTCTTATGACAGCTCCATTTCTACTTTACCTTTTTTTGTAAATTCTTCGCTCATTTTTTTCTTTTAATTCAACTTTAAATGTTTCGGAGCCAAACCTCCTTTGTACGCTCAACTCATTTACGCCTTTTGTTGTAAATCCTTATAAAGATTTGTTTTCAGTTCGATCCGAACAATACTATGAAAGGATTTGGTCTTTCTCAGGCTCTCAAAAATTCTACCTTAAAGCTTGTACGTTTGAGCTTTAACATTTCCATCTTTCTACAAGTGTTCGTTCAAATGAAGAACCTTCTCAATTTTATAAATATATTTCCAATTAATTTAATCTCTCTTCTATTCAATGTTTTAGAATCTTTATTTAAGATGAAGAAGAAAAAAAAATCGTATGTGTCCTAATCTTACCGCAAGCCATGAAGTATAGTTTCGGAAAAATGCTCGAATGACGATATTTCCATTTCCTCTTTCTATTTGGTAATTTAGTGAATCATATGCTGTGGCGCGAAAAGTACTAAAACATTCGACAGAATCTGCTTTTATTTCTAAACTTTTTTTTTCTTTCTGTTAATCCTGCTCTAAAAGTGACTCTCTTTCTGATTTCTTATCTAATATTTACTAACTGCTGTGTATCGGGTCATGTTGGACATTAACTTGATTAATGAGCTGAGTTTTTCTAACTGTAATGAAAAATATATTGTCTTCTGGCCTTTTAACACTAGATGAAGAAAGCAAAAATTTAAATTTTTATTTTGAGATATAGTAATAAAATTATTGAAGTATGTGTTAAAATTTTAATTTCAAATATATTCCGAAACAGGACTACAGAGTCAGTGCTTATGATCTGACAAGCCTGATAAATTCCCCTTTCGATGAAAACAAGGAAACCAAATTCGTCGTACACGGCTTTTATCACAATGGATATCGACAATGGCTCAAGGTTTGACTTGTCAATAATTTTATTATTATTATTATTATTATTATTATTATTATTATTATTATTATTATTATTATTATTATTATTATTATTATTATTATTATTATTATTATTATTATTATTATTATTATTATTATTATTATTATTATTATTATTATTATTATTATTATTATTATTATTTCTCTTGATAGGATGTGGCTGCAGCTTTACTACAATATGGGGATTACAATGTGTTACGAGTTGATTGGGGAAATGGTTCTTTAACACTTCCTGACCAAGCTCTGGCAAATACTAAAGTAGTCGGAGAAGAGATTGCCTATTTTGTCAATACACTAAAAGAAGAATTCAACCTCAGCTCATCGAACTGCCATTGCATTGGTCATTCAATGGGAGGATATGTCTGTGGATTCGCTGGTCAAGGGAATTGATAAATTAGGTCGCATCACCGCTTTAGATCCTGCTCCGAAAGAATTTTTTGAGGTAGAAAATAATGAGAAACTTGATCCCTCTGACGCTGAATTTGTTGACGCCATTCACACTGGTTTAAGTCTACTTAATATTCTTCCGTCGATAGCAATACCACAACCCGTCGGACATTTAGATTTTTATGTAAATGAAGGGTTCCATCAAACTGGATGTTATATAACATTAGCGAGCATTTGGGATGTGAACAACAATTTAGAAGAAGATCTTATTGATATAGTTGGAAATGAAGTGACTTGTGGCCACCTACGACCTATAACCTATTACATAGAATCAATTTTAAACCCATCTTGTCAATGGGTAGCTTACGAATGCTTCAAGCTTTGAACATTTTGAGAAGGTTTGTTGAAAGGTTTTATAAGGAAATAATTTGTCATTATTATTATTATTATTATTATTATTATTATTATTATTATTATTATTATTATTAATTATTATTATTATTATTATTATTATTATTATTATATTATATGTAATATAATTATAATTATAATAAAAATAAAAATTATATATATATATATATATATATATATATATATATATATATATATATATATATATATATATATATATATATATATATATATATATATATATATATATATATATATATATATATATATATATATAATATATATATATAGTTTCTTGTTTTGTCTCCTCAAATCTCAAAGTTCCCGAAAGGTCTCCTTGACGAAGGCTTGGGCAAGAACTGCCTCTGCCTTCGGCAAGGAGACCTTTCTGAAACTTTGGTACTACTAAGTGGTCTGACTTGCGTTTGTAATTTTCGATGATTCTCTCCGGCATGGAAGCGTACATCAATCCTAATAATTAATAATTAACGCTAGAAGAGTGGCCGTGGAACAACTGAACGCTGATCTTTCTCGTATTTCAAATCGGGGCAAAGAAAACATGATAGTTTTCAACGCTTCAAAGACTCAATTTCTTCATCTCTGAACTCAACACAACTTTCCACTCAGCTATGAAATCTTTTTCGAAAGCACACAACTCAAACCTCCATCTCTCCATATTTTTTTTTTTTTTTTTTTTTTTTTTTTGTGATAATTTTTATTTTGGAAGGATCACATTACTTCTCTTTCTAAATAAGCTTCCAAGATATTAGGTGTTCTGAGAGGCCTTCAGAATTTCTTCTCGTCACCCTAATTGCTTGTTCCCTTTGTTAATTGTTCGTCGCTGAATGGAGTATGCTTCGCACATGGGTTGGTTACACTTAATACAACTCTCATTGAGAATTGTAGTGTAAAATTTTTCGTTTTATCAACTGTTACGCTCTCGCTAATTCTCTACAGTTTCTCTCTGCCTGTCGAATTTATGCGTCACTCTCTCTATGCTATCGCTATTACAATGGACACTGTTTTTTTTTAACACTACCGTCGCATACCTCCTCCACAGAGAAGGGTTTGTGCGACACGCCTTTCTACACAGTCTCATCCTTTCTCTCTCCAACTCTCTGACCCCAGACTTAACTGCTATGATCCTTACATGTACTCTACTGGTAAAGTCTGGAACTCTCTGCATTTTTCTATTTTTCCATCTTATTATGACTTACATACCTTCAAGCATCGTGTATCAAGGCATGCTGGCCTTTAATTTGACCAGATTTCCAATTCTGTCCCTGACTTTGGAGGGAGGTTTAAGTAGGTTTCTGGCCTTTGCCCACCAGATTATATATATATATATATATATATATATATATATATATATATATATATATATATATATATATATATATATATATATATATATATTATATATATATATATATATATATATATATATATATATATATATATATATATATATATATATATATATATATATATATATATATATATATATATATATATATATATATATATATATATATATATATATATATAGATATATATAGTATATATATATATATATATATATATATATATATATATATATATATATATATATATATATATATATATATATATATATATATATATATATATATATATATATATATATATATATATATATATATATAGTAATATAATGTATCATAAACTATGTATTTCAATATTACTATAATATAGATAACTTTAATGTTAGAGTTTTTCAGGGCGAGTGTTCCTCCTGTGGGTCTAATAGTTCAAGTTGTGGTCTCTTGGGACCAAGAGCAATAGAATATACTGATAAATCACGTGAAAATGTTGTCTTATTCATTAAAACTGCAGCAGAATCTCCATTTTGTGGTAAGTTGTGTATTGACATTTTTGTTTAATTTACCTGACTTACGTTTGATAAGACTAATCCAGTATTTCTTGGAATTATTTTTCCTCTAAAACTTAGGACTATTGTAAAGCTATTACAGAAGAAAACCTAATCATATTTTATTTAAAAATGCATTATATATATATATATAATATATATATATATATATATATATATATATATATATATATATATATATATATATATATATATATATATATATATATATATATATATATATATATATATATATATATATATATATATATATATATATATATATATATATATATATATATATATATATATATATATATATATATATATATATATATATATATATATATATATATATATATATCATATATATACATTCATTCAGTTCAACATTACGTTGTGAGCATTTCCACTGGAATTATTGTACAAGATGAATCACCTTCTGGCGGAGTTATAACTTTTGAAGTGATTGGAAACACTGGATATTTCACAGATAAAGCTTGAAATTAAAAAGTAAGTTTTACGATGTGTATCGCAACAAAGTTTAGATCATTCTTTCTAATTATCTATAATCAACACCTCTCCAATTGATCAAGACTTTAACTATATGATAATATTCATTTCAAAAATGAATATAGAAATAACCCTGTTAGTTTTTATAATAAGACTGTCGCCATTTTTATATACTGAAACTATCCTTACTATCTTAAATATGTAAAGCAACCTTTCATATGAAATAGCTAATAGCAGAAGCAAGAACAATAACCAAGTTGTAATTCTTCAAATTTATAGTTTTTTTCCTAAGGTCGCCCATAACCCTTTCAATTTGTAACTCAGTCACATTGGTGATGGCAAACGATTTGACAATCACTTCAATTTGTCATTGAACCTTTTTAGTCTTTTCAAACGAACAGACGAAACTGAAATGCAATTAGCTAAGGTATCAGATATTTTAAAATTGTATACAGTTATTTCACTGCTGATATTATTTTTCATAGAAATCTTAGATTTAAGTTTCAGATCATTTAAAATTTTTCCAAATATTTCTATTATCATAACTTTATTTCAACTTGCTTTTAAAATAACTTCTTTTTGCTTATTTAAAGGGAATTTCAAAATATTTTCAATTTAGTACATTATTAAATTAAATTTATAAAATTTAATGAATCTTTGCATTTGATGGATGAATATAGCAATTCTTTACTAA
>SEYY01023389.1:37500-52500 GCA_009176605.1 Armadillidium nasatum
TATATATATATATATATATATATATATATATATATATATATATATATATATATATATATATATATATATATATATATATATATATATATATATATATATATATATATATATATATATATATATATATATATATATATATATATATATATATATATATATATATATATATATGTGTGTGTGTGTGTGTGTGTGTGTGTGTGTGTGTGTGTGTGTGTGTGCAATCTATAACAGAAGTGAAATTACCTTTTTGTAAGCAAAGTTAGAGTTACCATTTTTCCAAAATGCGAGAAAGGGCGTGAGGAAGGTGATTGCATTTACGAAGAATAGATTTTATAAGATTCCGAGTTGAAACATTAGTTGAATGAGTTTCTGGGGTTTGAAGACGACGGTACTCCCTGAAGGCAGAGTACATGAGACGAGTAGCACGCGAACAAATAGAATGAAACCAAATTTTATTAGGCTTAATTGAAGGAAATGAATATGGAATGCACGTGTCCATGGCAGAGAGAGAATCACTTCAGTCATGAGCTCTGCACATTCCGGTAATCATTCCATGGAAAAAAAATTATAAAAGTACAAACGCAATTCAGAAAAGTTAGCTTCACAGAAGTGCTACCAACATTCCTCGCCGAAGACTTGGGCCGTTTTTGCGGAAGACTTTAAAGAGACAGAACAAGATACAGAAATAAGAATGCAATCGGATACTTCGGAAGATGACATGCATTGGCATTAAATGACATTGTTTGGATGCCGCCACTCTAAGCATCTCCGTGGCAGCTTTATTTTTCTCCATTTTTCCTATTTGAATAGGTAATGCACGAGAAAGAGTTTCCAAATTTATGAGGAACATATGAAGAGAGGGGAACTGGATATAGAGAGCATAGGCACTCCAAAATGAAACAAAGGTACACTAGAAAAACTCTGAGAAGGTGAAACGCAGCAAAAAGAAACGAACCAAAGAGCAACGAAGTGGTCTAGCTCATTCTAACACTTCGCGGGTTGTTCCCATTGAACAGCGCTACTTACTCTCCATTTATGTATATATATATATATATATATATATATATATATATATATATATATATATATATATATATATATATATATATATATATATATATATATATATATATATATATATATATATATATATATATATATATATATATATATATATATATATATATATATATATATATATATATATATATATATATATATATATATATATATATATATATATATATATATATATATATATATATATATATATATATATATATATATATATATATATATATATATATATATATATATATATAGACAGTTTAAAACCACTTTAATAAAATAATAAAGTTAAAACATAAAAAAGTAACAGTGAGATTAAAAAAGACAAAATAGCAGTAATGTTAGAGTAATGTTGTTGTCTTTTTTTTCTCCCTATTAACTCTTTTTTAAATGTTTTAACTTTTGTTATATATATATATATATATATATATATATATATATATATATATATATATATATATATATATATATATATATATATATATATATATATATATATATATATATATATATATATATATATATATATATATATATATATATATATATATTATATATATATATATATATATATATATATATATATATATATATATATTATATATATATATATATATATATATATATAATTATATATATATATATATTATATATATTTATATATATATATATATATATATATATATATATATAGCCAGCAATTTTTTTTTTGCCAGTTCTTACCTTGACTCCAACTCCATAATATTTTTCCATTTTCCCCTTTCACTCACTCTCCCCTCTCTTCTACTACTTTTCTCAACCTATTTACCTCTTTCCAAAACATTTTATTTCTTTCCTTAAAATTTTCTGCTAACTTTCTGGCCCACTCCTCTTCTACTCTTCTTTTTGCATTCTTGACCTCTCTTTTCACCTCCCTACACCTCTCCCTATACTCCTCCCAATCCAATACATCCTTTGTACCCAGATACCTGTTAAAGGCATCTTTCTTTCTTTTCTCCATATTTTTTTTTTTTTTTTATAATAAAAAGTTCACATCTCACGGGCATTGCCCTATTCGAGGAGAGGAACTTTTCTAGGTAGTATATACCTAGGATCCCGAAGTGGGATCGAATCGGCGCCCTCAAGCACGTGAGTCAATCACTTTACTGTTAGAGCCACGGTAAACGGCAATATTCTCCAAATCATTCCACCATTCACTCCCTTTCCGACTTCCATTCCCCATTTTCTTCACCCCACACACCCTTCTCGCAACCTCCACTAAAGCTATCTTTAATTCCTCTTCAACATCCTCCACCTCAGTCCTCATTACCTCTCTCCACTTCTCTCTTATTCCTCTTATGTAATCACCTCTATTTTCCTCTTCTTCCAGCCTTTTTCTCCCACACCACCTCCACCACCCTCTTTCTCACCTTTACTTACTCCCAACTTCCTTTAACCTTGACCCTCGCCACTACTAAGTAATCATCAGATATACCCATGGCTGCTCCTCTTAATACATTTACATCTAATAATCTACTCCTCTCTTCCCATCTCACACATACGAGATCCAACAGTCCCTTCTCCCCATTCACCTCACTCACCCATGTATACTTGTGAATATCTTTCTTCATAAACCATGTATTACCAATCATCATTCTTCTTGCTGCACATATTCCAATTAATTCGGTCCCATTTTCATTTATACCTTCCACCTCAAAGGATCCTACTATTCTTTTCATACTTCTATTACCCACCCTCGCATTCAGGTCTCCCAGCAAACATATATAATCTCCATTATCAAAATTCACCACACACTCACTCAGACTCTCCCAGAATGCCTCTATCTCCCTTCCATTTGTCCCCACCACCGGTGCATAAGCACAAATAAAAACCCAATGCTCCCTCCATACCCTTAAACGTACCCAGGCTATTCTGGCTCCTATACTACCACTCCTCTTCACACAACCCCACCACACATCTTTCATAACTATTGCCACTCCCTCTCTTGCTCTAATCCTCTCATTTACACCGGCGTATATCCCTTTGTACATCCCAAATGATATTTCCCCTTTACCCTTCAATGTCGTTTCTGTCAATGCCAACACATCAAATCCCTTTTCCTTCATCACTATTCCCACTTCTTCTCTTTTCTCTTCTTAATTCACTCCTCTTACATTTAACGTTTCCACTTTCAGTACTTTAGTAGCCTCCTCTCCTTTCAGCCATCACTTTTGACTTCACTCACTCACTCACACACACGAAATATGGTGCTTTATAATAGGCCTCTACCTGAAGATACTACCAATTCCTCGAGTTCTCTACTCTTATACTATCTTATATCACCTAACTTACTCATGCTTCTGCATATAAATACTTAAAAAAATATTAAACCTTAATAACTAATAACAATCACTAATATACATAATCACCAAAATATATAAATATATCACTATTACTAATTTATAAATATCACTATCACTAAAAATATAATAATTATAAATATAAAAATATAAGCACTAAAAAATATAAATATAAAAAATAGTCTAAAAAATATAACAAAACATAGTAATACAATCTAAAATACAATAAAAAAATCAAAAATACACATTTTTTATTAAAGCACTTCAAATAAACACTAACACTATAAACCTTAAACATAAAAAAAAAAAAAATTAAAAAATATATATATATATATATATATATATATATATATATATATATATATATATATATATATATATATATATATATATATATATATATATATATATATATATATATATATATATATATATATATATATATATATATATATATATATATATATATATATATATATATATATATATATATATATATATATATATATATATATATATATATATATATATATATATATATATATATATATATATATATATATATATATATAATCACCTTCCCCCAGGTAGGACTAAGTCCTGTCAGTGGGATCTTTCGAGGAAGATCCCTGGGTTTCAAGGGCCCACGGCGGATACCGCTGGCTGGGCCAGGCCTATCGCGGATGCCGGAGATTATTCCCATCAGTGGCAAGAGCACTCCACTGATGTACTCGTTTAACGACTGAGTCATTCGGAGCTATGCGCAAGGAGAAATCGCTCACATTTCCAGCTCCGGCCAGGCCTCGAACCCTGGACCTCTCGATTGCTATCACGAGTGCTCGATCGACTGAGCTACGGAGCCGCTATATATATATATATATATATATATATATATATATATATATATATATATATATATATATATATATATATATATATATATATATATATATATATATATATATATATATATATATATATATATATATATATATATATATATATATATATATATATATATACTATATATATATATATATATATATATATATATATATATATATATATTAGTATATATATATATATATATATATATAGTATGCTCAAACGGGAAGATTAAATCTCAAGTAATAATGATGAAATATATTTTTTGTGGATTTATTTTCAATTCTTTAATTAATTTATCAGGTAAATATATATATATATATATATATATATATATATATATATATATATATATATATATATATATATATATATATATATATATATATATATATATATATATATATATATATATATATATATATATATATATATATATATATATATATATGGAAAAGGGGTTTCGCCTGCGTCATCTAGCATCCTGTTTCAATAAATAGTATGTTCAAACTCTTTTTTTTTCAATTTGTCTAGTAATGGCCTTGAGTCTACCCATATGATTTTTAATTTTTTTATATTTTTATTTTTTTATGTTTTTATTTATTTATTTATTTTTTGTTGCCACATTCTATGTTTCTAGAACCCAAAAATGCTTTTGCTGTTGTTATTATGCATATTTATCTCATTGGTTTGATTAATTATGTTACAGGACAATCAAAGTGTCTGACAGGCGAGGTGGGTTTTACTTTTTTCCACTGATGGACGAAGTAACCCCAAATATTAAATTATTAAAATTATTATTTCAAATATTAAAAGAGCAATTAATTTAATGTGAAATTCACCAGATGGAAGCCTTGGTTTTGTAAATTCTTTTGGTTCTAAAATTCATTATAAAGAATATAAGAGCATTTGAGGAGGATAAAATACTATTAATTTAATAATAGACAACCATTGAAGTCACATTTCAGTAGAATATGCCAGAACAAATGTGATGATTTTACTACCCCTTCTCCTCCTTAAACTAATCAAAAGTTGTAGCTCATTGACAAATGAATGTTTGGACACTTTAAGATTCATAACTCTCAAAAAGTAAATTTATAACAATTAAATAATCCAGGAAAGGTATTAACCATCTTGTAGCCAATTATAGGTTAAAGTTGGGGGAAAGTTGCAACTTCTGAAAACCATAAAGTAGGATTTTGCAGCCAGGAAACGTTGTATTTAATCACATGAGTTTGAAGAACATGAATTCCTCTTTGCTGTTATGTTGGATAAACCAACATAAAAGAGACACAACTAATCGACTGTATAGTGGAATGTTACTTATTTCGTACTCGGGGTGCGTTGTGTTTTTCCGTATGCCTATGTTTTAAAATAAGGCCAGATGTTAGGTTAAATTTCAATAATTGCTTTGTTCCTTTTAGATGGGTAAGTTTCTTGTATTTAATGTTTAATTCTAATAATTTCATATCTAATATCTTCCGTTCTAAACTTTCCATCCCGACTGTTCCCAAACTTGATATTTATATTAAAATCCCATATCTCGGCACTCCTATCTCCCCTACCCTATCTCCTACTTCGCTACTTCCCTCAACTAAATCCTCATCTCATAGGCATCAACTCCTTCTCTATTAAATCCTTTTTCTCGTACAAAGACAAACTTCTCCTGGTGCTCAGATCATCTGTGCTTTACATTTTTCATTGCGCAGGATGCAACTCCTGCTACGTGGGGAAAACTGGCCTACAATTACAACTACGCATTTTCAAGCATCTCGGCATATCATTCTGTACTCATCTTACCATTTCCTCTCCAGAAAACTATCCAATACATAAACACGCCATGTTCCTTAACCATCCACACCGCACATATTATTTCACCAATTTATCCTCTCACCCTGCTGATTCTGACAGAAAATCCTTGAATGCCTCTATATTAAACGTCTCAACCCCAAACTAAACTCAGCAACCTCGTCCGTCCCCCTCCTAATCTATTGACACATCTCCTGCACTATGTACATGTATGTGTGCAGGCGTATGTGTGAATAACTTATCTCAATTCAGATATCTTGTGCTTTTCTTTTTTCTCGCCCATAACCAACTAACTCATTATTCACATACACCGACTACATTTATTTAACATTTGCCATATGCAATTTATAACCTGTGTAACATTATTCGTTTAATCTTAATTTTTTATTATTTTTTGTCATGCATTTTGTGACTTATTATTAATTTCCTTGCGATTTTGTTACAGAAAATATTGAAACGGGGTTTTATATTAATCCGAAACGTCTAACTGTTTATCATGCTGATTATTAAGTATAACATTTATATGCATTATGTTGCTTCCTTAGCATTATGCTTCATAATTTATATATATATATATATATATATATATATATATATATATATATATATATATATATATATATATATATATATATATATATATATATATATATATATATATATATATATATATATATATATATATATATATATATATATATATATATATATATATATATATATATATATATATATATATATATATATATATATATATATATATATATATATATATATATATATATATATATATATATATATATATATATATATATATATATATATATATATATATATATATATATATATATATATATATATATATATATATATATATATATATATATATATATATATATATATATATATATATATATATATATATATATATATATATATATATATATATATATATATATATATATATATATATATATATATATATATATATATATATATATATATATATATATATATATATATATATATATATATATATATATATATATATATATATATATATATATATATATACTATATATATATATATATATATATATATATATATATATATATATATATATATATATATATATATATATATATATATATATATATATATATATATATATATATATATATATATATATATATATATATATATATATATATATATATATATATATATATATATATATATATATATATATATATATATATATATATATATATATATATATATATATATATATATATATATATATATATATATATATATATATATATATATATATATATATATATATATATATATATATATATATATATATATATATATATATATATATATATATATATATATATATATATATATATATATATATATATATATATATATATATATATATATATATAGATAGTATACTAATGTTTTTTTGTGATTTTACTTATAGTTTTGCAATTATATCTCTTGGAACCTCTGCCTCTACCTCCTCCTGTCTGTAGAGAGGAAATTGACATAGGCTTTTACCTTCATACAAATGATGAACCAAATCGGGTAAAATCTCTCTCTCTTTTATATATATATATATATATATATATATATATATATATATATATATATATATATATATATATATATATATATATATATATATATATATATATATATATATATATATATATATATATATATATATCATATGTTGGGAAAAGAAAAGAGGGTTATCAACTTGCAAAATTGTTGCAATTTTTCGGAAAAGACAAATTAATTTCTGATATGTCGTGCTAAGCTACTTTTGAAGGTGTACAAATCAAAAGAAACTGGAAAAATAGCTATTGAGAGTGCTACAGAGTTTACCAGTATGGAACATGTAAGATTTTGGATTTTGGATTCTTTTCGGTCCTAATTGTTTATTTTTTATAGGAAAGGAGTCATTGTAAAACGTGTTTAATGAGTTTAAGAAAATGTTAAATTTAGAATCAATATCAATTTGCTCATTCTGAATGAATGAAAAGTCAGTACTTTTTCCCTTATTTGCAAACGCCCTCTTGTTGTTCTCGTTATATATTCTATATTTTACGGTAGTAAGGGTTCGTGTTTTAATAATATTAAATTTCACAAGACAGGGATAATGGTATGAAATGTCCGTCTTAATTACAAAAGATTTGATATCACACTCTAAATTACCACATACGTGATCCAATAAAGTGAAGTCTCTATCCTCAATGTTGTTTGGGAGGGTAGGTAGTGTTATATAGTTGATCAGACCTTTGACATCATTACGTTGGAAAGTTCGTTGTTACCTGAAGAGGAGCTAAGATTACACAGATCAATATTGAAATCACCGGCATCATTTTATGTTGCGTAATTGTGTTTAGATAACAGACTCAAGAGAATTTATGAATTCTTTTTTTGATTCTTTTTAAATCCCAACAACTGTTTAGAGGAAGCGTTTTCAATGCACACCGCCAGTATTTCTATGCTGTCGACTATTTTAGAAAATACTATTTTAGAATGTTCACAAAAATCTTTTCTTATAAATATAGAGATCCCTCCTCCACGCTTGTTTGACCTCACAAAATTGAGATCCGTTATATCCTGGTAAGAAATGCACTTTTTTATTTTCATATAGGAATGTTTCGCTCAATCAACTTTCTTAAACTCATTGACACTTTTTCAAATTTCTTTCTGATCGTCGAACTTTAATTAACATTACTCTCCAAACACTTTCGCTATTGCAATGCATGCCTCTCTTTTTCTTTTAACGTTCTGCTATTTCACATACACTGCTCTAAAAGTGCGGAACAAGATTTTCCTTCACAATCAACAAAATAGGAAAAAGGCGAAATCGAAAAAAAATTTTTATAGATTGTGATAGAATTTTTTTTAATTCATTTATTCTAATATTATTTAAATATACTTCCAAACAGGCCTATAGAGTAAGTGCTTATAATCTGACAAGCCTCATAAATTCCCCTTTCAATGCAAGTAAGGAAACCAAATTCATCGTACACGGCTATTATCACAACGGAAATCGATCTTGGGTCAAGGTTTGACATTATTCTTATTATTTTTATTATTATTATTATTATTATTATTATTATTATTATTATTATTATTATTATTATTATTATTATTATTATTATTTTATTATTATTATTATTATTATTATTATTATTATTATTATTATTATTATTATTATTATTATTATTATTATTATTATTATTATTATATATTATTTATATTATATTTATTATTATTATATATTATATTATTTTATTATTATTATATTATTATTATTTTTATATATTATAATTATAATTATTCATTATTATTATATTATTATTATTATTATTATTATTATTATTATTATTATTATTATTATTATTATTATTATTATTATTATTATTATTTATTATTATTATTATTATTATTATTATTATTATTATTATTATTATTATTATTTATTATTATTATTATTTTATTATTATTATTATTATTATTATTATTATTATTATTATTATTATTATATATTATTATTATTATTATTATTATTTATTATTTTATTATTATTATTATTATTATTATTATTATTATTATTATTATTATTATTATTATTATTATTATATTATTATTATATTATTATTATTATTATTATTATTATTATTATTATTATTATTATTATTATTATTATTATTATTATTATTATTATTATTATTATTATTATTATTATTATTATTATTATTATTATTATTATTAGTTATTATTATTATTATTATTATTATTATTATTTATTATTATTATTGTCATTATTATGTTATAATTATATTATTATTATAATTATTATTGTAGTTATTATTATTATTATTATTATAATTATTATTATTGTCATCATTGTCATAATTATATTATTATAATAATTATTATTGTAGTTATTATTATTATTATTATTATTATTATTATTATTATTATTATTATTATTATTATTATTATTATTATTATTATTATTATTATTATTATTATTATTATTATTATTATTATCATTATTATTACTATTAACATAATTATAGTACATTGTTTTTATTATTTAATTATTATTATTAATATAATTATAATTACATTATTTTTATTTTTAACAATTATAATTGCATAATTATTATTATTATTATTATTATCATTATTATTATTATTATTATTATTATTATTATTATTATTATTATTATTATTATTATTATTATTATTATATTATTATTATTATTATTATTATTATTATTATTATATTATTATTATTATTATTATTATTATTATTATTATTATTATTATTATTATTATTATTATTATTATTATTATTATTATTATTATTATTATTATTATTATTATTATTATTATTATTATTATTATTATTATTATTATTATTATTGTTATTTTAATTATTATTATGCTATTGACAGAATATGACTGCAGCTTTACTACGTCATGGAGATTACAATGTGATTAGAGTTGATTGGGGTATATGTTCTTTAACATTTCCTGACCAAGCTCTAGCAAATACTGAAGTAGTCGGAAAGGAGATTGCCTATTTTGTTAATACACTAAAAGAGAAATTCAACCTCAACGCTTCGAAATGTCATTGCATTGGTCATTCAATGGGAAGTTATGTCTGTGGATTCGCTGGTAAAAGGATTGATAAATTAGGTCGCATTTCCGGTTTAGATCCTGCTCCAGTAAGGTTTTTCCACGTGGATAATAATAAAACACTTGATCCATCTGACGCTACTTTTGTTGACGTTTATCACACGGGTTTTACTCTGCTGAATATTGGTCCATCGTTAGCATTTATGCGACCCCTTGGACATATTGATATATATCTCAATAATGGAGAACAACAACGAGGATGTCAAATTTCGGTTCAAAGCCTTTTGGATCCGAACAACAATTTAGAAGATTATTTTCTTGATTATATTTTTCATGAAGCTTTCTGTGGTCACTTGCGAATTATGACCTATTACATCGAATCAATTTTAAACTCATCTTGTCAATGGGTGGCTTATGAATGCCCAAGCTATGAGATGTTTAAAAGGGTTTGTGAAAAATCTTTCTATGGAAATACCCAATTATTATTATTATTATTATTATTATTATTATTATTATTATTATTATTATTATTATTATTATTATTATTATTATTATTATTATTATTATTATTATTATTATTATTATTATTATTATTATTATTATTATTATTATTATTAGTAGTAGCAGTAGTAGTAGCAGTAGTTATTTCAAAAATTTTATAGCCTTCAAAAAATTTGCTTAAGGTTAGGAAAGATTTTGCTTTTAATATTCTATTTAATTTATGACAGTTTTGCTCATTTTCAATTTTTTTTTAATTGGATGACAGACAGACAGACACACACACACACACACACACACACACATATATATATATATATATATATATATATATATATATATATATATATATATATATATATATATATATATATATATATATATATATATATATATATATATATATATATATATATATATATATAATATATATATATATATATATATATATATATATATATATATATATATATATATATATATATATATATATATATATATATATATATATATATATATATATATATATATATATATATATATATATATATATATCATAAACAGGATGGCCAGAAATGAACGTAACATCAATTTTTTATTATTATTTTACTTTTAATGATCTCAAGATTTTGAAGAAAACAATTACATTATGCATCATTTTAAAATTAAATAAAGTATAACGTTTTGGTTCTACTATCATTGAACGATCATCAAGAGAACTGAAAAGAAAATTAAATGATCAATATCACAGAACAAAAGAGTTGATTTTAACTACACTATGAAAATTGACGCTGTGCTAGATGGAATAGAATATGCTTGGAAACCAGATTTAACGTCAAAGAAAGATTGTTTATTTTAAATTCCCATACCTCGACCAGTCCACCAATTCTCTCACATCCAAGCTACGAAAATCACTCTCTCATCACTATCCCAGCCTTGACCTCCGGTTTACCTACAACACTTTTCTTAAAATTTCTTCTTTCTTTCTTTATAAATCTTCTCTTCCGTTTTCACTTAGATCGTCAGTTGTATATAAATACTCCTGTCCCTCCTGTAAGAATGGCTACATTGACTCCACAACAAGACTTCTAAGAACCCGCACTCATGAGCACCAAGGTCTCTCACATCGCACTTCTCTCCCTATCACCTCTCCCTCACATTCAATCATTCGTGCTCATGCTCACTCTTGTTGTACATTTCCACTTTCCCAGAAATTTTCCATTCTAGATTCTGCCACGGATACCGTCTCCTTACTCATCTTGGAGTCCATATACATTTCAAAACACAAGCCAGACCTCAATTGTAACCAACAAGTTATAACTATCTATACACATGCCAAACTTCCCCCCTCCCCCATGGCTCTTACACACATTTTACATTTGGATCCTTCCTCCTGATTCCCCCTTCCCTCTTCTTCGCTGACTGGCTTACTCCTTCCTCCTAGTAGTGAGATGCCTGACCGTAATGATATACTGTGTCATGTCTCATGTGTTTGTGTGGATGTATATGTATTTGTGTGTATTTATATGTATGCAATGTTTGCATGTTTATATATGTGTGTATGCATGTGTTTATGCATATGTGCATGTATGCGAGTATATGTATGTATGTATTGTGTATATGTTTATATGCATGTATGTATATATGTATACATGTATGTATGTGCATGTATGCATGTTTATATATGCATGTATATATGTATGTATGGGTGTATATATGTATGTATGAAGGATGTTGTTTGTGTGTATAAATGTATGTGTGTATATATGTATGTATATATATATATATATATATATATATATATATATATATATATATATATATATATATATATATATATATATATATATATATATATATATATATATATATATATATAGCATGTATATGTGTTTGTATATATATAGAAATATGAACATGTGAATATATATATGTGTGAGTGTGTATGTGCAGATGTACAGTCGTGAACAGAAGTTCGTTCCTATTAAGCTGGAAATAAATATTTATATAAAATGGAGATCATCTCAGATTCAGCCAATCACAGTTCAATTAAGCCCCTCTCAATGTTTTTATTCTCTTTTTATTCAAAATAGAGCTTTTATGAAATGATCTCCATTTTATATAAATATTTATTTCCAGCTTAATAGGAACGAACTTCTGTTCACGACTGTACATGTGTGAGCTTCTTTACTTTGATTGAGTATATGCAGGTATGTATATTTCCAGGAATGATTATGTATGATTGGACAGCTTTTTTTTGATATTAGACTATATCTTCCCTTATTTATACACTCGATCTCTTAAATTCATACAACTTACTCATTACAAATTTTACAATTGCCAACCAACTGTCATTTAAAATTGAATCTCAATAGACGATTATATTTCTTACAGTTTTCAAAATTATTAGTGAGCTGTTTATTTATTTATCTAGTTAAATAATTTTTTTTTTTTTTTTTTTGTATTTTGCTCAATTTTTAAAGTGTTCTTAAAAGCAAATTTTTGTTACGTGATATTGATCATTTAATTTTCTTTTCAGATCTCTCGATGATGGTTCAATGATAGTAAAACAGAAACGTTAGAATTTATTTAATATTAAAAAAATGAATAATGTACTTGTTTTTTCCAAATCTTGAGAATGTTTAAAGAAAAATAATAATAAAAAACTGACGTTACGTTCATTTCTGGCCATCCTTGTTTATGATAAAGATTTCGCTCAATAGCGGCACAAATATATATATATATATATATATATATATATATATATATATATATATATATATATATATATATATATATATATATATATATATATATATATATATATATATATATATTTATTTATTTCTCTACCACCTTTCCCACTTTCGTGGGGTGGTGCCCGCCACAATTCCCTCACAAACACACCCATTCTTACCTTTTAACCCCTTTCACCACCGCCCTCCATCTCACTCTATCCTCCGCAAGTCTTCTACCCTCTTCTAAACTCAAATTCCTTCAACCCAAAAATCTTTCTCACTCCATCCATCCATCTCCACTTTGGCCTTCCCCTCCCCCTACCACCATCCACCTCGGATCTAAGTACCTTGCCTACCATTCTGTCCTCATTCATTCTACACATATGTCCAAACCATTTTAGCACACCCTCCTCCGCTCTAACAACTAAACCCCTCTTCCATTTACGCATTTCCTTTATTCTTTCATTTCTAATCCTATCAATTCTTCTCAATTTACATATCGCTCTCAAACCTTTCATCTCAAAGACATTCAAACTTTTCCTCGCTCGAGCACTTATCATCCATGTTTCACACCCATACATTACTGAAGGTAAACACATACATTCAAACATTCTTGTCTTTATTTCTTTTGAAATTTTTCCTTTCTTCCATACTTCTCTTAGACCCCCAACACTTTCATTCCCTCTACCACTCTTTTCTTTATTTTTTTTTCCGTCCCACCCTTACCTTCCACCAACATTCCTAGATATTTAAATTCATTCACCTCTTCAAGTTTCCTTCCTAACACTTCTACACCCCCCCCCTTCTTCCTTCCACATCTCTTCATCTCCACCTCCAATCCTCATAACTTTACTCTTCACTGGATTGACTTTCAATCTCATGTTTGCCCATTTTCCCCTCAAACTCTCTCACAAGTATTCTCAACTTTTCTCCAGATTCTGCCACCAACACCGCATCATCTGCAAAAAGTAAAACATTTACACCT
>SEYY01023389.1:57500-60000 GCA_009176605.1 Armadillidium nasatum
GAAACATTTAAATGGACAAATCAGACAAGTCGGACAAATTTAGTAACTGACAAGGACAATTTCGGAAACATTTAAAAGGACAAATAAGACAAATCGGACAAATTTAGCAACTCAATGTTCTGGGAGGAGTCTTGTTATTAATCACGTGATCACTAATTTTTTTAAGAGATTAAAAATAATTTATTAAAAATAAAAACCATGTTATATTATTAAGTTGTTATAAAGGATTAGTGTTTGTAGTTTTATTTTAACTTTAAAGATTTTGCTATTTTCTTAGTTTATGTAAGTTAGTGATACCTATTACTTTTATTTAAAGATTTCAGTATTATAATAAAATGATATTGTGCTAAAATTAAATTCAAGAGAAAATTTAAAATAAATTATATAAAATAGAATTATAATAATAATAAAATTTTAATCATAATAGTATTTAACTTATATTATATCATTAAGATTATATTTGGTATTATATTAAATAAAAATACTATTAAATTGTATGAGTTTTCTTCTTATGTATAAAATAGTATAATTCTAATTTTAATTCATATTTTTATTAGTCTCAAACTATTGATTAAGGATCCTACACTTAATTAAACAGGATGGTCTTGACTAATTCTTGAAACTTTCAGCATTTTCACCACTAAATATTCCAGATAAACTTTTTTTTTTTTTTTTTTTTTTTTTTTTTTATCAACAAAACCTATAAAGTTTTTAATTATCGTGGTTTCTCAGTTTCATATTTTTGGAACTTTAATCAGTCAGTTGGAGAGAGCATCACCAGCTCTCGGAGCGTGTGGTTCACTCGTTCTGAACTGGTGGTGGCCTGAAGGGCAGTATTTTGTCTGCCTGGAGGGACGGCATATGCCCTCGTTGGTGAAGTCCGCTCTCAGAAACAAAAAAACAAAAACAAAATCAGTCAGTTCACTGAAATAGAGAAAATATATTATATACGATTTATCATATCACTTTCCGATAGTGACAGATAGCTCATTGTGCTGATTTTTTCCTGTTCCTCTCTATTTTATTAGTCTAAATATTAAATAGTCACTTCGATATTAATTATTTTCACCTCAGATATACTCCAACCATTTCGATTTTTTAATTCACACTATCATATACTCTACGGAAGTAGAAAACTTGAGTTTACTACTTCTTGAGGAAACATTTTTAACGCCATGTTTACTCTTCAACTCTGGTCTCCTTTGAAATTTTAGAAAGGGAAACAATATTTCTTCTTTTTAATTTTGAATCAACCATACATTTCTCTTTATTTCTTGTCTAAGAATTGGAAATAAGTAAAACAATTCATAACCTCTCAACTGTTAATTTCACTATGAACACATTTCTTCTTTCTCTACAACCATACCAACTTTATACAGTAATTACGAGCATTAGACTCTACTATTATTTTTATCGCTGATCGTAAACATCGTTTAAAAGTTAAAAAATATATATCAAGAAATCTAACTCTTATTTCATAAAACTTTTGCAAAAAAATTTTCACTTCGTCTCACGTCTAAAAACTTCTTAATAAATGCGTCCTTACATTTTTCTAAAAAACTTTTTAATCTATTTTTTATGTTGTTAAAATTTTATTTCCAAAGAGAACTATAGAGTGATCGTTTATAATCTGAATGACCTCAAAAATTTGCCTTTTGATTCAGAGAAGAAAACGAAATTTGTAACAGCGAATTCCTCAATGATAGAGACACTCGATTGCTAAAGGTAGAACATGAGGATTACCATAGTATAAGTATACTATGAGATTACTATGATAATAATAATAATAATAATAATAATAATAATAATAATAATAATAATAATAATAATAATAATAATAATATATATATATTATATATATATATATATATATATATATATATATATATATATATATATATATATATATATATATATATATATATATATATATATATATATATATATATATATATATATATATATATATATATATATATATTTTTTTTTTTTTTTTTTTTTTTTTTTTTTTTTTTTTTTTTTTTTTTTTTTTTTTTTTTTTTATTTTATATATATATATATATATATATATATATATATATATATATATATATATATATATATATATATATATATATATATATATTATATAATATATATATTATATATAGTATTTGAGTATTAAAAAGCAATCAAAGGATTGAGAATAATACAGCAAAAAATAAATTAAATAAATAAATAAATAAAGTAATGAGATTTGGGAGTGGGGATAATGTGGTGAGAGGGGAGGATTAGGTATGTCTGGACTCGTCGAGAGAGAGAGTGTAGGAGGTGGAAGAATTAAAATATCTAGGAATGTTGGTGGAGGGAAAAATGGGGATAGAAGATAAAGTAAAGAATATAGTGGTGGAAAGAATGAAAGTGATGGAGGTAGAAAGGGAAGTATAGAAGAAGGGGAGAATATCAAAAGAAATTAGGTCCGAATGTTTGATTATATGTGTTTTCCATCTATAATGTATGG
>SEYY01023389.1:67500-70000 GCA_009176605.1 Armadillidium nasatum
TTCAGCTATATATGTTCAACTTTTCCTGGTCTTAGTGAAGAGAAGAAAAAGGCTGGAATATTTGATGGACCTCAAATAAGAAGACTTATGAGAGATGCAAATTTTATCACATCAATGAATGAGACAGAAAAAAAGAGCTTGGAATGCATTTTGTAATGTGGTGCAAAATTTTCTAGGGACTAATAAAGCAGACAACTATGAAGAGATTGTGTAAGAGCTACTAATGAGCCTGCGAGATCTTGGATGTAGAATGAATATCAAGATTCATTATTTACACAGCCATTTGGACAATTTTCCGGAGAACCTTGGGGATGTGAGCGATGAACAAGGGGAGCGTTTTCATCAGGACATTAAAACAATGGAAGAGCGTTATCAAGGCCGCTGGGACTCACATATGATGGCGGATTATTGCTGGAGCTTGATGAGAGACAACCCAGAAGCTGTACATCAGAGATCAGCCAAGAAAAGAAAGTTCAGATAACTGCCATTTGCCATTGATCTGTGCACTATATATATATGTATTTTTCTATTTTCTATTTTAATTCTGTCAATATATCTGATTTGCTGTACATGAACTTTGTAATCTTTGTTTTTACTTGATTAAGAATATAAAAAATGTAGTACTAAATATCACGTGTTTTTATCGTGAAACCTTCCATATATATATAGGGTGATGAGTAATTTTCATCAAAAACTGAAAAATGACATATCTTGAAATCCTGATGTGATAGACAAAAACTGAGTTCATATTCGTAATCAGGAAGCCAAAATTTAGTAAGAATCTGTTTTAAAACCTTTTGCCAGAAAAATCGTGTTGACCAGTGTAATTATTATAAAATAATAATAATAATAATGTTAATAATAATAATAATAATAATAATTATATGATAATAATTATTATAAAGATAATAAAAATAATAATAATAATAATAATAATAGTATAATAATAATAATAATAATAATAATAATAATAATAATAATAATAATAATAATAATAATAATAATAATAATAATAATAATAATAATAATAATAATAATAATAATAATAATAATAATAATAATAATAATAATAATAATAATAATAATAATAATAATAATAATAATAATAATAATAATAATAATAATAATAATAATAATAATAATAATAATAATAATAATAATAATAATAATAATAGTAATAATAATAATAATAATAATAATAATAATAATAATAATAAATTTTACTAGAAATAAAGATATACATACCGTTTGTAAGAAGGTTTCATAGTCTGGACATTCGTAAGCTTTCCACTCGCAGGATGGATTCCATATTGACTCGTTATAATAGTGTATAGC
Source organism: Armadillidium nasatum (assembly GCA_009176605.1). Lineage (NCBI taxonomy): Eukaryota > Metazoa > Arthropoda > Malacostraca > Isopoda > Armadillidiidae > Armadillidium > Armadillidium nasatum. The sequence goes on from SEYY01023389.1 coordinate 68,836, forward strand.
TCTGAAGTGGCTACAATAGAGTTCATTAACGAAAGGATCCAATATAAAATTGGGATTAAAAATCAAAATATCTAGCAGGAAAAATTCACATCCAGGTTGGTCGTATCCTCCATTTACATATATGTCAATATGTCCGTGAGGATCTGGAGTTTCCTAAATTTTCAATGAGACCTGTCTGTTTTGTGTCGGTGTGAATACAGTCAACAAATTTAGCATCAGAGGGATCAAGCTTTTGATCGTTTGTCAGGTTTCCTCTTTCACTAATATCCAAAGCGGTGATCCAACCTAGATTTTCAACACCTTGTCCACAAAATCCACAGACATATGATCCCAACGAATGACCAATGCAATGAACTTGCGAAGCTGTAACGTTGAACTCACTTATCAAAGTGTTAATAAAAAAAGCAACTTCTCCTCCAACTACCCTCGTATTTGCGAATGCAAGATCACGTGAGGGGAAAGAACCTTTTCCCCAATCCACTCTTATCACATTACAATCATGATACCTTAGTAAGCCTGCTGCCATATCCTGTTAATGGAAATATAATCGTAATTAATAATAATAATAATAATAATAATAATAATAATAATAATAATAATAATAATAATAATAATAATAATAATAATAATAATAATAATAATAATAATACAATAATAATAACAATAATATATAATAATAATAATAATAATAATAATAATAATAATAATAATAATAATAATAATAATAATAATAATAATAATAATAATAATAATAATAATTATAATAATAATTTCTTAATTTTTCAAAACTTTATTCTGAGATAGAACTTTTGCAGGTTTTCAATTTTACAGTAGGTCCTATGTTACAAAATACAATCATAAAAATAAAATTGTGACTCTCCAGTTCTTTGAAAAGAACGTAATTTTAATGATAGTATTAATTATGCTAGTAACAATAATATTAAACTCAGTATTGATATTACTTACTATTGTTAATAAAATGATATTAATAATTATAATATTTATGTATGATAATATTTTTATTTAAAATAATTATGACCAATAATAATAATAACAATAATAATAATAATAATAATAATAATAATAATAATAATAATAATAATAATAATAATAATTTTACACATATGTTACTGTTAAAATAACAAAAACTCTAGTAATATTAATG